>PVJC01013378.1:0-38100 GCA_004026665.1 Murina feae | reverse complement strand
GTTCCTTTAAGGCGGCCTTCTAACTACTAAGGAAGCCTCCTCTGCCTCACCTCGCAGCGTCTATAATGAAACAATTGTTACTTTTACTGGTTAGGCCGGAGCTGCTCTTTCCTTCAGCTCCGGAGGATTCTATGATTGTTACAATGTTTCAAAAAGCTGTGTTTCGCTAGAGGCAGTTTAATCGGAGCTGAGCTGAGGGACGCAGCTTCACTTTCGCTTCTGCCGCAATGGAAAGGGCTGTTTACTCAGGTCCGGGAGTGGCGGCCGCCATGTTGGCTGGGCTAATTTGCATACAGCCGCTCTGATTGGCTGGTGGGCGTGGCTTACCCTGTCTCGGAGAAACGGTTAATTTTAATATTTTGCTTTTATTAGTTTAGATATGACTTCTTTTATATCTTTTTGATCCAGGAATTTTCAAAGCAAAATTAATTTTACATCTCACACAGGGGATTTGTGAAAAATTCACAAATAATTAAAAGTCAACTCAGGTGAAGGGTAATTTGTGTTACTCATTAAGCATAATTAATGCATAACATTTTCCTACCTTTAGTTGAAGCCCTATTTGAAATATTTTATTTTTCCATGTTATTTTTCATCAGCTTTACATGGAAAGCAAATTAAGAAGTGCTTTTTAAAAAACACTCAGACAGCCACTTAGAGTAACTTTTCAGGCAACTTTCATTACTTCGAAGACTGCTTTGCATTTAGAACATTGTAGTACTAGTAAACATCTCCCAACTAACAAAACGACCTTATAGAAGTCATTTGGAGTTTAGTTTGGGCTAAGGAACTTTACCTATAAAAGCAGCTGTCAAGAAGACAGCTATACTATGGGTAAAATAGCCTTTTATGGACTAGTCTGGGAACCTGATAGCCATTTAATTCTGTCTCTGTGTGGATGATAGGTTAAGAATTGATATCAGGCTGTTGGCCATAGTAACTGCTCTCTATTTAGAGAAAGAAAAATTATTCCAGGCATGATGGCCACTGTCTTAATGGCTAGGGCATCTTTTCCACCAGACCTCCCCTTTTGCCTGAGTCTACTTTTTGAAAAGAGACAGCATGGCTAGGAATAAGCCCCATTGTTGAATCACAGGGCAGTCTATAATTTTAACAATAAATGAATGACTAAATGAGTACTTCAAAGCTAATGTATTTTAAAGCTTTTATACCTGGAGCTCAATAGGAAAAGCCTTAGAAATAGGTATTTCAACCCTTTAAAAGATTTTCTTTGCACTAAAAATAACTGGATGCTAGCGGAAAGAGATTATTAAAAAGAGCCACTGTGTGTTTGCAGCTCATCCGCTCAAGTGCAGTCCTGAACATAGTGTATTACAAAGTGCTGCCACAACCCTGCTTGCAGTTTAGTTGGAGACACACAACATAGACTGGTGAAATATATAACTAAAATATGGGCAGCTTGTGAATACGCCCTTATTAATGCTACCAGCATGGTCAAGTAAAACTTCTGTCATGGTAGGCTGTTCTATATCTGTGCCATCCAATATGGGAATCGTCAGCCACATGGGGCTATGGAGCACTTGAAGTGTAGATGAGGAGCTGAATTTTACATTTTAGTTAATTTAAAGGTCAATAACCACCTGATATAATGGCCATGGTATTGCACAGCACCAAGCATGGCAAAGGGCTTTCATGATCTAAAGCCAGTATGCCCTCTTTATTCATCAGAGCCAGCTTTACACCGAAAACGCAGTGTGTATGTTCTCTGAACTGCCTTGCACTTGAACATGATGTGTGTATTTGGGGTGTTTTCTCTCCTTTTGAATGCCCAGGCTTCCCCCTCCCTGCAGGTTCCCCTAGAGGCTCTTCCTACAAATCTCAGTTGAAATACTACTTCTTCAATTAAGCCTTCCCATGGCCTAATCCCAGACTTACTGACTTAGGATCTGAGTATAATGCTTGTATAATGCTTTGGTCATAGTAGGTGCTTTCTATATGTTGTAATTGAAAAAGATAATGTATATTACTCTGAGAGTGGCTGATTGGGATTAGAATATAAGCTAAAATGGGAAGTTAGCATGACCTAAATATTGAAACTCTACAAAACACATGCGACAAAAAATAAAACCCCAACTATAGACTGATGCTGGTTAATAAAGAAGTGAAAATCTGCCCTGACCAGTTTGGCTCAGTGGATAGAGCGTCAACCTGCAGACTCAAGGGTCCCGGGTTCGATTCCGGTCAAGGGCATGTACCTTGGCTGCGGGCACATCCCCAGTGGGGAGTGTGCAGGAGGCGGCTGATCGATGCTTCTCTCTCATCGATGTTTCTAACTCTCTATCCCTCTCCCTTCCTCTCTGTGAAAAACCAATAAAATATATTTAAAAAAAATAAGTGAAAATCTTAAATAAAATATTAGAGTGGTCTAATTTTAAAACCAATCATGACTGGATAGTTTGTCTCAGGAATTAAATTGATTAATGTATCATATTTATCAAACAAAAGGAAGAACCTCATAGGGTCACAGATGCTCAATAGGCAGTCTATAGTAAATAAACCTGAGTGCTCACAATTTCATAACAAACAACAAACTAGGAGGAAAAGGATACTTCTTAAATAAGAGAAAGTCTATCTTTTACAAAGCAATATCCAACAGGAAATTCAATGGGAAAATAGTAGGAGATTCCTATTAAAACCAGAAGTGAATAAAAGATGTGCACTATTGTGACTAATGAAGTTGTTAAAATGAGGCCGACTAATGCTGTCTGGGGAGTGAAGCTGTCATTTTCCTGCCTGTTTACAGAAACAAGAATCATTACAACCTTTTGGAAAATCAGTTAGGTGGTCTGTTTCACAAATCATAAAAATATTCATATCCTCTGACTCAGACATTTACTTCCCAGAAATCCTCCTAAGGAAATCCAATATGTTGACAGAGAGATATAAACAGTTACTCATTATCACATTATTTAGAAAAATCAGAAATGGCAATAATCTAAATGCTCCACAATGGAGAAATAGTTAAGACTATTATGGGGTATCCCTGCAGTAGAATATAATTGGTCATTAGAAATGTTTAAGGCTTTTTATGCCATGAGAATGCATGTGTGTTGAATTAGAATGGTCCAGATTGTATTTAAACATTAAACATTCCTCGCTGTGTATACAAATCTCCTTTGTTTCTAGGTGGAAGAGTTAGAAGTCAGTTTTCTTTCTTTTTGGTTAAATTCCCTTCCCGTACTCCTTTTCCCTCTCGCTCCTCCCCAGCTGGACTCAGCCATGGGAGCCTGAGCTGTTTCTCAGTACCCAGTGCCCCAGCAGCACAGCATGCCAGAGCTGGGAAGGGACTATGGCTTCCTGTCCCTTTTATTTTACACATCACATACCAGACCCAAGGCCACCCCCTTGGTGACGGAATACAACTGACAGTTGGTCCTGCACTCCTTCTACTCTGAGAGGGCCAGTGATTTAAAAAGCACAGTGAGTGCTGGGAGACAACTTTAAAGACAAGTGTCTGTTCTCTGAAGTCTGTTTCTCACTAGCTGTTGACTAGAGTAGAAATTGGAAATGATGTGAGCACCAAGTAGTTGGGAGGGAAGAGCAAGGGCAGGATTATTCTGGTGGAAGAGTGGAGTGAGGGAGTTGGTTTGGCACAGCAGAATTCCTTTTTTAAAACTCTTTATTGTTGAAAGTATTACATATGTTCCCCCTCTCCCTCATTGACCTCTCCCAGCCTGGTTCCATCCTCCAGCACAGGCCCTCGCCCTCCTACTGTCTGTGTTCATTGGTTATCCTTATATGCATGCATACAAGTCCTTCGGTTGATCTGCCTTCCCCCTGAGGTTTGATAGTCTGTTTGATGCTTCTATGTCTCTGGATCTATTTTTGTTCATCACTTTATGTTATTCATTATATCCCATAAATGAGTGAGATCATAGCAGAATTCTTTCCACATCTCTGATACCACCTCTGTAGTCTTGGTCAAGACCATGGAACTATTTTGTACCTTTTTTTTAAAATAAAAAAATCTATAAAATTAGATTGATGAATCAGACCAAGGCTACTTTCAAATTTATTAAACTATGGAGTTCATTAATTGACAAGGTGAGGCATGTCTTAAGAATTTCTTTATTAGCAGTAATTGGCTATCACTACAAGATCATTATAATTGGAAAAAATTTAATAGAGATATTGGAGACTCCATGTAGATTATGACTCTTTCCAGGTGCTCTTCTCTTGGTGAGCAGAATGGTATCATTTTTTTTTCTTTCACTGGGATAACTTGTTCAGTAACCCCTGGAATTCTTCAAAACTAACTTCTCCGTCTCCATTCTTGTCCAGTTCTTTAAAAAGATCCTCTAGGGTGTTCGGACCCTAGTATTAGACAAAGAGGGTGGGAAGAGGAGAGGAGAGAAAAATGAATCAGTTATGTACTGCTACACATTCTTCGAAATCAGAGCATTGAGCCTGCATTCTAAGAAGGCAGCTGAGCTTTTGACCACATGCTTCTGTGCCAGGGAGCAATTAGCTGTAATTGCTCCATGTCACAGAACGAGCTACCCTTTTTATTTTCTTTAACATACACTTATTATTTTAATATTAATAATGTGTATTTTAACAGAATTAGTTTTCTATGTAATCTTAAGTATTTTCCTTTATGCTTCTAAAACCATTTTTAAAAAATATATATTTTTTATTGATTTCAGAGAGAAAAGGAGAGGGAGAGAGAGAGAGAGAGAGATAGAAACATCAAAGATGAGAGAGAATCATTGATCGGCTGCCTCCTGTACACCCTCCAAATAGGATCAAGCCCGCAACCCAGGCATGTGCCCTTGACTGGAATTGAACTCGGTGCCCTTCAGTCTGTAGGCTGACGCTCTATCCACTGAGCCAAACTGTCTAAAATCATTTTTTGAGATGTAGCCCAAGTGCTTCACTGGACTTCTGAGTGGCCCACACCCACAAATAGTTGAGGATCCCTGCCCCAAGGTGTCCTGGAAGCTGATTTGTGTCTGCCTCCAGGGCTGGCATATAATCAAGGCATTACACATGGCTTATTGCTGGCTGGTACTGTGTCAAGGGCTTTGAGTAGCTTGTGCAATCCTCTCAACCACCCTGTGGGGGAGATCCACTTTACAGATGAGGAAACTGAGGATCTGAAATAGCTGTTGACTTACTCCAGGACCCACACCTGGTAAGTGGGGGACTTGGAGTCCAAATATTGACTCTAGAGCCTAACTCCTTAACCAGCAACTACTGTAGTTTTTCCAAACCCTGGGTTGCAGCCCACCTCTATGCTATGCTAGGCAAGATGACTTTGGATCAGTGGTTCTCACACTTGGACATGCATCAAAATCACGAGATGGGCTGCCTGACCTTAGTAAAGACAGATTTTCGCCATAAGAAATTGAGAAGATAATGGATTATAAGGTCATTGACTTCAACCACTATTCTTTTTAGTGCTAATAATCGAAACCTTCTCAACAACTAAAACCAGAAACCTTTTCATATGTCATATTGGCAGAAGGGCCATTTCTCTTTAAAATCTGGGAAGCAAATGCTTTCTTCTGAAGTTACAGCTAACAGGTGACCAAGTTGGATATACCAATCACAGCCCTTCCATTTTGAAGATGGCTTCCAGTTGCGAAGGGAAGAAAGCACACTGGAGGCAGAGAATCCACCTCCCTCCATTCCTTTTTGCTTCTAGATGCGTTTTGATTTTGACAACTCCGGGATGGTTCTTTATGGCTAAGGACATTTTATCCTTTCCCGAGGGTTGTTGAGAAATGCATGGTTGCCTCATTAACACAAATTTAGTTGCTTAATACAAATGAACAGCAATTTAAATGCTTTTGAAATATAAATGGGTTTCTACAGAAAATAATTTGTCAGTGGGAAGCGAGTTCTCTTAACAGACTGCCCAGTAGGTGTTGGTCTTGTTGAGAGATCCTGCCTATAATGATGAAGCGCGTCCAAGGCCAAGTAATATTAATCTACCGGCCTCTGTTTTCCTAAAGCCTGGCATGGTTGTGCTGAATCCAGGCTGAAGGTCTTTGTGTGTTTGCGTGGCAACCTGTGCATCTTCCAGGCCTAGCTTGGCAGAAGTGCCATCACTTCCATTACTATGGCTAGTCCAGAGAGTTCTGTGCTAAAGCTACGGGGGAGAGGAGGCTGGGCCCCTGCTTTCTAGGAGCTTGCCATATGAAATGTGGTCTGCAGCCAGCGGAGGAAAGCACACATTAAGTGTTCCCCCTCTGTGATGCCTGTGTCTTGGCTGCTGTGTGCTCTACCCCAGGTGGAACTCTGATCAATATCTCAGATCTCAGCCTCTTCTTGGCTCCTTTCCTCTCCCCACTCCCTTCTCTCCCCTCCCCTCCCGCCATCAGAGGCCCGCTCAGGGGGCTCTGCAGCTGTGCACTTACTTTTAGTAAACTGGGGAATTCAGTCTGAATCAATAGTCTCAGCTCCTCCTTCGACAGCTGATTTGGATCACCTTCTTTGGCTGCGTATTTTTCAAAAATGCTCTTCAGTTCGTTAGGAGACATTTTTGCACTCATTTTGGTGTCCTGTAAACTGGGGAAAAAAATGAACTTACCAAAAAGCTGAAGTGGAGTTTTATACTAATGATTGCCAGCAGGAGTTCAGTGCCATTGGGCTATTTCCTTGGCACAGATGGGAGATAGTAAAGAAAAGGTTGGGGAGTGGAGTAAGGGGCTAGGGGAGTAATTAAGGGGGAGAAGGAGAAGAGAGGGAGTGGAAATTATGGGAAGTGCACTAGTGACTGCAAACATGTCTTAAATTTTAGACAGTATGTTAAATGCCTGTTCTTAGAGTACATCTGTTAGGAGATAGTCCCTGAAGCCAAACACTTTAATTAGTAATTAGGACATTCTTATGTACCTGGTCTACACTCGGTAGGCTGTGGTCTTGCAGAAACCTGACAACAGTTTCTAGCCTTTAAATGACTGCTAATATCTTTAGAGAGTACCAACCCACTTTCTCTTCAGACCATTATCTTTCACACCATTCTGAAAGGAGGCAGAAAGAGCTCCAGGTAGTACTAAAAGCAAGCACACTTACCTGGTCACTGAACAGCAAGGCAGCTGGGAGAATGAAACAGGAGCATGGAGAGTTGAGCAGATCATGTGGCTTTTATAGTCTGTGCAGACGGACACACCACCCTGATGATGAAATTTTCCTTTCGTTTGCCATTTAAAGGTAATTATTAATGGTTTTTGAAATCCAATCTTAAGACTGCATGAACCTTATAATTAAGGGTGTTGTAAAGTTGGCCAACCGGCACAGACTTGTGAAAGCACCTGACCCACAGAATGAGTTCCTAGGTCTTCCTAGGTCAAGAGGAACAGTTCAAACAGGAGTCCCCCAGGTAGGAACCATCTTCTCCAACAGGACTTTAGCCACCAGGAGGCAGTAACCTGTCTACAAGGGAAAGCTTCAGCCCAGTGAGAAAACACAGACCATGACTAAAACATATTCATGTCCATGAGACAGGGGAAGCTGTATGAAATCCGTTTGCCACACCTCAAATGGTCCGTTAGGTAATTTAAAATGTCCAGGGGCAGTGCAGACAGGTTTCCCCGGGTTGTGTTTTTGACAGGTAGGGCAAGTAAGGTAGGCACTGTTCATGGCCTTAATTTATTTTACTTTCATTTTTTAATATATTTTTACTGATTTCAGAGAGGGAAGGAGAGGGAGAGAGAGATAGAAGCATCAATGACGATGAGAGAATCATTGATCTGCCGCCTCCTGCACACCCCACACTGAGGATTCAGCCCACAACCCGGGTATGTGCCCTGACCGGGAAATGAGCCATGACCTACTGGTTCATAGGTTGATGCTTAACTACTGAGCCACGCCAGCTGGCTTCACGGCCTTATTAATATTTTCTCACCAGTATTGATTCATAAATGCTATCATTTTGTCAGTGGACCAAATGCATGTACAGTAAAGAGTGGAAACTTCACAGTCTCTGGTAGGACTGGGTTGTTATCTGGTTTGAACCAGACCTTTCTCTTTTATCAAACCAGCAATTTTTAGATTTCTAATCTTGTGGTTTCTCCTTCTCCTTCTCCTTCTCCTTCTCCTTCTCCTTCTCCTTCTCCTTCTCCTTCTCCTTCTCCTTCTCCTTCTCCTTCTCCTTCTCCTTCTCCTTCTCCTTCTCCTTCTCCTTCTCCTTCTCCTTCTCTTTCTTCTTCTTTTTTTCTAAATCTAATTGTTGGACTTCTCTAGCCAGTTTTTCTAAAGTACCAGCTGGGGAATTATCCCTTCGGACCCTGACAGGGGTTTCACTGCTGCCGATTCCTTTAAGGATCACATTCCTTGCAGAAATGTCAACAAAGTGATTTCCTTTAGCTTCCAGAGAGTCAAGTTTAGAATGCCCTGGGATCTTAATACTAACTAGTTAAAGCATCAGGTAAAAGTATAGCACCCTATAATTCCTGAACATATGGGCCATTAGTTTTATTTCCACTGGAAGTAAGGAAGCCACATTGTTTCCATAACATTACAAAGTCATGAGCTACTCCAAAGGCTTATGGACTACAGTATAAATGCTGGTAGTTTTGCCCTTGGCTAAAACACAAGCCAGAGTGAAAGCATACAATTCAGCTACTGAGCTAAAGGAGCCAAAGGTAAAAATGCCTCAATTACTTCAATTGCATAATCAGCACAGTACTTTCCATTTTCATTTCTAAAACATGAACCATCTGTAACGCATGGGAAAACAGCTTTACCCAGAGGGGCCTCCTGCAAATCATGATGAGGACTCAGGAGGTGATTTGTCAGTGTCAAGCAGTCATGAAGGGGCTTTATGGGTCTCAGAAGGGCGAAGAATAGTTGGATTAAGGTTATTACAATGTGAAAGAGTTGTGTGAGGAGCAATTAGCAGAAGGATTTCATAGGAAAGAAGGCAACTAACTGAAAGATGCTGGTATAATGAAGATTCAGGAGGGCTTCTACTGAGTGGGCTACAAAGATGGTTAGAGGGGATCCTGCAACAATGTCCTCAGGGGCCTCAACCAAGAGGGCAGTGGCAGTAATGGCTCTAAGGCAAGAGGGGACACAGAGGCCAGTTGCTGACTGTAGTCTCCTAGGGATCTATCATGGTGCCCATGGTTTTTGGGTGAATATCCCAAGGGCATCCCCCTCCTTTTTTAAAAATAACATTTTATTTTTAATTTATTTTTATTTATTGTCTAAAGTTTTACATGTCTCTTTTTCCCCCAGTTGATACTCCCCCCACCCAGCCATTCCCACCCTGGGCAAGCCCCCACCACCCCAGTGTCTGTGTCCATTGGTTATGCTAATATTCATGCATACAAGTCCTTTGGTTGCTCTCTAGCCCCCCACTCCCCTGCCAAGGGCATTCCCTTTCTTTTCATATACAAAAGGGAAAAGGAGGCCCTAGGTGGTTGTTCAGTGGTTAGAGCGTTGGCCTGCAGACTAAAGGGTCATGGTTTCAATTCCCGGTCAAGGGCACGTACCCTGGTTGCAGCTGGATCCCTGGTCCAGGTCAGGGTGTGTGTGGGAGGCAACCAATCAGTGTGCCTTCCTCATATTGATGTTTCTCTCTCTCTATTTCTCCCTCTCCTCCCTCCCTTCCACTCTTTAAAAATCAATGGAAAATATCCTTGAGTGAGGATTAAAAAAAAAAGGGAGAAGGGAATCTGATCTTTGGGATGTACAAGAGCAGGTGGGTTTATTAAACTCTTCTTTAAGTCTTTAAAGGCTGTGTCTTCCCATTCTTCCCATACAATTGGGTCAGGACAGTCATTCTTTTTTTTTTTTTTAATAAGTTTTATTGATTTTTTACGGAGAGGAAGGGAGAGGGATAGAGAGTTAGAAACATCGATGAGAGAGAAACATCGATCAGCTGCCTCCTGCACACTCCCTACTGGGGATGTGCCCACAACCAAGGTACATGCCCTTGACCGGAATCGAACCTGGGACCTTTCAGTCCGCAGGCCGATGCTCTCCACTGAGCCAAACCAGTCTGGGCTTTCTTTTCTTTTCTTTTTTTTTTTTTTTTAGGACAGTCATTCTTTAGTAAAACATACAGAAGTTTTGTTATGAGAGATTCATTATCAGTTTGAAGAAAAGTTTCTCTAAACTGATCGGAGCCGATTAAGAGGGAGGATTCGCAAAAGCCCCTGAAGTTCCTCAGAGACACATCATTGAGGATTCGGAGGACCTTGAGACGGCTGTTTAGAAGACCAATTACAAGGCCGAGGGTGCCTGAAGCATTTAAACGTTTGACAATCCATTTTCCAACATCCTGGCTCTTTGCAAAAATGAGCAGAAACTTGGAGTTTTTGGTTTTGTATTGGGGCTTTCATTTGCCAAGGCTGAAAATGAAAAATCACGGCAGTCTTACTTCTAGGTGGCTCATCTAGAGTACAAGCAAGCTGATTTAGCCAAATTAACTAAATCTAGGATGGACACGATCTCTCATTCCTAGCTCCCTCAAAAGGGAAACTCTTGGTTTAGCTCAAGCAATGGAATTAAAGTTTACCCGAGTGAAATCAGCATCTGAAGGAAGGCCAGAATTTTCCTTTAAAGTGACCTTTTGTTGTTAATAGTCATGAACAAATTCATCAGACTTTTGTGAGCAAGTCTGAATTTTGCTGCAATTCAACAGGCTTTGGGAAATTGCTCGATGTAGTTCTCTAGTGAGTTCTAGTGAGTTCTAATTTCTTCCCCCCAAATTAGAGGCTTTTTCTTCTTCTAAATCTGTTTCAGGATGGTCCCATTTGGCAATTCTCATCCAATGTTGAGCCTGGTGTTCCCCAACTAACATGAATTAACTTATATAAGTCAGAAAACCCAGACTGATAGGTCTGAATAATAATGAAATTCCTCATCAAGCTTGTGAGGATCCCTAGGAAATCTTTTGCTCCAGGAAACATGAAACTTGAGGTTTGTTATGATCCTGAGAGCATTTAACTTTAAATAGAAAGTTCCTGATAAGTTGAGGAGGAAGGAGTGGGAGAGAATTCAGGGGAAGAAGGCACGAGAGGGGAACTGGGGATAAGGAAGCCTGTAGTGAAGGCAGCATGGTATCAGAGGTGGAGCTTGAAATAAGGAATTGGAGACAAAGACCTTGAGGATACTGGAGAAGAAGCCTATGGCAAAATATCCATAGGCCCTAGCCTCTTTGGCTCAGTGGATAGAGCGTCAGGCCTGTGGACTGAAGGGTCCTGACCTTCATGCATGCAAGTCCTTTGGTTGCTCTCTAGCCCACCACTCCCTTGCCAAGGGCATTCCCTTTCTTTTCATATACAAAAGGGAAAAGGGGGCCCTAGCTGGTTGTTCAGTGGTTAGAGCGTCGGCCTGCAGACTAGAGGGTCATGGTTTCAATTCCCAGTAGGGGCGTGCAGGAGGCAGCCAATCCATGATTCTCTCTCATCATTGATGTTTCTATCACTTTCTCCTTCTCCCTTCCTCTCTGAAATCAATAAAAATATATAGAAAAACACACACACAGAAACCAAATTGGAGGATTTTATTTTTTTAAAAAGGAAATAGGGTACCTGGGGATGGATCCTGAGACAGTGGAGTAGAGGGGAATGGCAAGACAGCCATGTAGATGAAGAACAATGTGGGGAGCCATTTTTCTCTCTAGAAATTCAAACTGGAGAGCATTATGCTAAGTGAAATAAGCCAGTCAATGAAAGAAAAATACCACATGTCCTCACTCATTTATGGATAATAAAGACCATTATAAACTGATGAACAAAAATAGATACAGAGGCAGAGCAGCATCAAACAGACTGTCAAACTACAGCGGGAAGGCTGGGGAGTGTTGAGGTGGGGAGATAAGAGATCAACTGAAGGACTTGTATGCATGCATATAAGCATAACCAATGGACACAATACACTGGGGGGTAGGGGAGGAGGGGGAAGGTCAAGGGGGGAAAAAAGGAGACATGTACTACACTTTGTAATACTTTAAGCAATAAAACAAAATTAAAAAAATTCCGTTGCCTCTGTTAATTCTAAAACTTTATTTTGCAAAGAGGCAACTTCAGATTCTTGATCTCATTTGGAAGTCTCAAACACACCATTCAAAGTAGGCATTCCCTTTAGCTTTGCCAGTTTTAGTGCTGTTATTGTCCAATTTGCTTTTAGGAAAACTAAGTTTGGGACTCTCAGAAGTTCCCCACAGTGGCTACTGATTTTCTGAATTACCATTGGTCAAATCTGTTCATTAGTTAAATATGTGCATAAAAAGCGTTAGAGTCCCTGCAGGAGGGATCATATTAAATATTAAAAAGCTGAGATCCCATTTTTCAGAGACTTTTCTCTGGAGCAAGGGGCCCAAAGCAGTCTACAACAGCTCAAATTTCCTGCACAGCAGAAATCAGCCAGCCTCGCTCTAGAACAGTCTGATCACAGACGGATCAGGCCTAAAGTTAAAAAAGCCAGTTCAGGGAAACAACCTGCTTTCTGGAGAGCCTGGCTATATGTAGGCTGAGCGGCACTTTTTTAACGAGACAGTCTGGTCTAATACTCAGCCAGAAGCTAGTTTCAGTAGAAATAGCCTGTTTCAAAGAAGACGGAACCAAAGCCAGCTAGTCGCCAAAGATAACCTGATCCTGAAGAAGAAATCAGGCTGCCGTGCCAACTCGAGTACTCACAAACAACAGTGGGGTGGGGAAAAAAAGCAAAGCCTTTTAACAAACAAAAGACACTTTAAAGCCCTAGCTGGTTTGGCTCAGTGAATAGAGCATCGGCCTGCAGACTGAAGGCTTCCGGGTTCAATTCTGGTCAAGGGCACATGCCTGGGTTGCAGGCTTGATCCCCAGTAAAGGGCATGCAGAAGGCAGCCAATCAATGATTTTCATAATAGATGCTTCTATATCTCTCCCCCTTTCCCTTCCTCTCTGAAATAAATAAATAAATATATTTTAAAAGACCGTTTAAACGGTTTTCGAATAAAGCCTTGAGTGAGAGCTTCAAAATGCAAAAAGCGGAAGCTCAATTCCAGGAGAAGCCAGCAGTTAGCCCAAGGGCTTTGTGTGGCACCAGTGCCTAGTTGCTCACCTGCTCTGATGCTGTCAGGTTCAAGAAGTGTGTGTGTGTGTGGGGGGGGGGAGTATACACAATAATTTGTTGTTTTATTTGCCAAAGCAAGATTACCAAGTGACATGGTCATTTTTCAACTTTTTAATTTGTTGTTCCCATATCTGCTTTTTATTTATGACCCTTTTCCTCACCAAATATATTTTGTTAATCATTCCAGAAACTTGTGAAAATACTTGACTTACTTTATTCATCTGGAAATATTTCAGACTTTTGGAACTGCCACGTTTTAAAATCAGGGACTATATTTATTTCTTTTGGAAACAGTTACATGAAAGAACTAGGACATTTCCAGGGGACATTGATCTACTACTGATTGCAACTCACAAGAAGCGGTTTGAGATCAACTTTAAAAGCGCTTACAGCTTTTAAAGGCGTACACATTTATATAATTTTCTCTATTCCTTTATTATATTACCTATGAATTGAAACTTGAACTATTGGACTATATTTCTCTTTGATGCTTTTTAGTTCCAAGATTCTAGGAATTTATTTACCTTGGAGAACAAATGTGAAATCTTACCGAGTTCCTTCAAAGTTTCCTGCCAGTCCTGTGCATTTACCATTCCATGTACTTTAGCTGTCTTGTATGTGTTATTCTTGCTTTCATTACAGATTATTTGACTTTGGTATGCAATAGTACTGACCATGTATTAACACTCTACTTTGGTTACAGATAGGCATTTTGATTTTAGTTGCAAAATTTTACACAAAAATATCCTGGTTTTGGTAATGTATTTTAATCAAGATAGTAGAGAATTTTTGGTGTTTTTTAGATTTTATGCTTTGTTTTACCTGGGAGGAAGTAGGCTCTTGTTGAACAATCATAACAAGAAATATCCTTTTCCTCTAAGACCTTTAAAAAAATTAAAATCTATAAAAAAGTTGCAAAAGTAGTCAATGAACATCAACCCACCTTTCACCCAGACTTACTAGTCACTAACATTTCCACATTTGCTTTTTCTTTCTATGGGTAGTCGCCCACCCCCCACCCCCTGCAAACCTGGAACCATTTGAGAATTAGTTACAGACATTCTGACACTTCTCCACCGATATGTCTGAGCATCTTCTAAGACAAGGACATTGTCCTACACAACCACAATGCCATTATCACAGTCCATATTTTAATCCCCCCAGTTGTTGAAATAGCATCTTACATTATCTGTTCTCTCAAATTACCACTTGTGAGCTAAAACCAACATGGCAGTTGTTATATTTCTTGAGTCTATACTGAAGAAATGACTTTAATAACTGTATATGATCTTAATAACTATGATATGTAATTATATGATTTTAATAACTATATGTTACACGACAGATAACATGTTATATATAAAACACATGGGATATATTGTATAATGACATATGCTCGTATAAAATTAAGCAAAACAATAGAACAATATTGGTTAATAGTGTTTTAGGGTATAAAGCTCTCATTTCAAGGGAAGACCTCTAATTAAAACAGGCCTATGGCTGCTTGTTGTCAGAACTTAGGCTTGTAAAATGCTAACCAAGAGTCTTCTTAAATTTCCACTTGCTTCCTTCTGCCAGTCACATCTCCCACCTCTTATTTTTCCTTTTACCTGTAGACTCAGGTGTGAGGGTAAACCTGAATTGGGAAACAAAAATCCACCAATAGATATTGTCATGAAACATTAACTAAAAATATATGGAGACGGGTGATAAATATAGGGTGTGTTCAAAAGAGTGCATTTTGAAACCAGAGAAGGGGAAAAAGTGACAGGCGCAAGATCGGTAATGGAAAAATGGAGAGGCAAAGGTTAACACCTCACTGTTCAATTGCTTGACCTTTGGACAGACTTAAGTTTTTCCAGGGAAAGCCAAGAGTAACTTATTTTAAAAGCTCCTGGTACCCCAGGCCTTCACAGATATGTTATTCAACTCAAGTCCAGAGTAGGCAGTGCCTGGAGACGCACTTCTGGGAAGATGGTACAGAGTCAGTATCTGGGCCCTGCAAAACCAGTGGGTGTGAAATGCTATCTGTGGGTTCGTGTTGTCTTGGATCCAGAGGTTTCGGAAAGACCCTGACTAAAGTGCAGCTGCCCCTGAAGGGCAGCACCCTTCCCGTTGCCTGCCTTCCCTGTACCCTATGACAGAGCTTACCTTCTTTTTCATGCCCAGCCTTTGCCTGGGCTGCGAGGCTAACTGATTTGGGGACCTGCCTGTGCTGCCCTGGGGGCTGAGCTCCCAGAAGCCTCTTCATCATAGCCCATACTTACTGAGTTCTGGTTTTTTAAAGATACATTTTTTATTGATTTCAGAGAAGAAGGGAGAGGGAGAGAGACAGAAACATCAATAATGAGAGAGAATCACCGATTGGCCGCCTCCTGTATGTCCCCCACCAGAGATTGAGCCCGCAACCCGGGCATGCACCCTGCTGGAAATTGAACTATGACCTCCTCGTTCATAGATCAACACTCAACCACTGAGCCACATTGGTGGGGCTGAGGTCTGATTTTTACCATGGAGCATGTACTGCCCCAATATCTGACCTATTAGCTTGAGAAATCCTCATAGCACCCCTCTACGGAGACATTCGAGGACCTCTTCAAGGTCACACCACTGGGGATTGGTAGATCTTGGATTCAAGTCCAAGCCTGGCCTTCACCCTCAGCCACCATTCCAACTGCCCCTCCCATGTGGAGGACTTCTGTGAGGAGAGCTGGTCATTGTTAGCATGAGGCCCAGAGGTAGGACTCAGACTGAAATGTATGGTCACATCTGCCCTGGCCGGTTTGGCTCAGTGGATAGAACGTCGGCCTGTGGACTGAAAGGTTCCAGGTTCAATTCCAGTCAGGGGCGTGTACCTTGGTTGTGAACATATCCCCAGTTGGGGGGGGGGGAGTGTGTGCAGGAGGCGGCTGGTCAATGTTTCTCTCTCATCGATATTTCTAGCTCTCTATCCCTCTCCCTTCCTCTCTATGAAGAGTCAATAAAATATATTTTAAAAAAATGTATGGTTACACCTGAAGGTATAAGCACATTCTTTTCCTGATGGAAGTAAAATAGACCTTTCTTTTATTGATGGCAAAAGCAAGTTTAAAAGGCCATAAAAATATATACATATTTATAGCTTGCTTAGTACTTTCACCATTGTAGATTCCATCCTCATGCTGCTCCTCAATGCTGCAGGCTGGGAAGACAGAAAGGGAAGTAATAGTCCTGCATCAGGTAGGAGGTGGGCTTGGGTACTGGGGTTCCTGTGGACTGAAGTGACCATCTGCCTCTTGGGATAATTCACAGTGTCTCAGAGACACTTCCACTGCTCTTAGGCCCACTGACCGGTGCCTCAGTCTCCTCTGTTAGTTTTAGATGAAAATCCAGGGAAATCTCATTATGGAGCACTTGATCAGAATCTGAGACGGTGCTGAGCTCTGTTGGAGACATACAAGATGATGAGCCCACACTTTACTCTATGAGAGGAGGTACATAAATGAAAGGATGAAGGAGGTTAAAGTTGTATATAACGGACTGTATCCATTTCCTAGCACTGCTGTCACAAATTACTACAAACTTAGTAGCTTAAAACAAGGCAAATTTTCTTAAAGTCCTGGAGCTCAGAAATATAAAGTGGGTCGACAAGGCTTTGTTCCTTCTGGAGGCTCTAGGGGAGAATCTGTTTCTTTGCCTTTTCCAGCTTCTAGAAGCTGCCTGCATTCTTTGGCTTGTGGCCCCTTCATTCATCTTCAAAGCCAGCAGGATGGCCTCTTCCGATCTCTTTCTCTTTCTCTCTCTCTCTCTCTCTCTCTCTCTCTCTCTCTCTCTCTCTCTCACACACACACACACACACCTCTCTACTTTATTGTCACATCTTCATCTCTGACCCTCTTGCCTCACTCTTATAAAGACCCTGTGGTGGCATTGAGCCATCCAGAAAACCCATGGTAATCCCTCCCATCTCAAGAGCCTTAATTTAATTATATCTGAAAAATCCCTTTTACCACATAAGGTAACATATTCACAGGTCCTTAGGACTAAGAGTTGGACATCTTTGGGAGCCCATTATTCAACCTACCAGAAAGACTAATTGCAAGTGAATGAAAAGTCTGTAGGTTATCTATTTGGTAGGGTGAGCATAACAATGGTATTGCTTATGGGGCAATAGGAACTAGAGGGTGCCCCTGATGCTTGAGCCCTTGTGCAATGGTAGGGAAAAGACATTTTAGGAAAAGTAGTGGAGAGGTGATATGTATATAGTGGGGTTGTGGGGAGGGGAGCAGAGGGGCCATCGGCAATGGCTTTGGTTGCCTGAGGTAGACACCACAGGTTAGAATAGGTGGGGACTGCTAGGTGGGTACTGGAACTATCAGAATTCGAAACAGGCTTAAAAAGTGAACAGAAAAATTAATGGACAGTAAGAAAGGTTTAGGGAATCTTCGTAAAGGAATATACTAGAAATTTTGAGAGAATCACTGTATGTGTTGGCTAAGAGACTGAAATGGTTTGTTGGGGTGGAGGTAGGCTCCCTCCAGTGCCCCCAAATGAAATGTTCAGAGGCAAGGGATATGGGGGAAGTCAGCCTTACCAGGGCTCTGTCAGAAGAGTTATGCTCCTTCACCTACTGCCGTTTAGGAATGTCTCCTTTGATAAGAGAACTTAACTTTCCTAGACTGTTGTTGAACGTGCCAAGGATTCATGAGGTCTTGAACCCATTACACTTTTATTATGAGCTGCAGAAACTTTGGTAAAGGTTAATTAGTGCTTATTTATTCTTATGTGGTGCTTTTACATCTCCTTTATCACCACCAATATTCGTTACTTATTGATCCTTTTTTATTTTTTCTTATGCTATATAATGCAGTTCCAAGAAAGGACAGGTTTGTAGTGGGGATCAGATGCCGGCCTGTGTTTATTCAGGCAGGCTGCGTCAATCCTTTTGCAAAGGAAGAGGCATTTTTTTCCCTTAGATGAAATTCTCTAGGGAATTATGGAAATGCTGGGATTAAAACTAAAGCATATTTGAGGTCCTTTTCTTTCACCACCTTAGTAATGATAAAAATGTTTTGAAGCTGTGATATTCTCCGGTCTTTCAGGCTTTTGGTGGAAAGAATGCCAGGAACAAAGATGTTTTCCTTAATTTTGTTGTTCAATTAGGTTTCTTAGAACTCACAAAGCTGTCATATTATCATCTTTAGAGCTTGCAGGATTGCCTGCTTATTCTGCAAGGCAGCTGGTTGGGGCAGGCTTGGCCAGAAATGCGCTGTGTTCTCTGTCTTCTTAAACCTCACCTTTCCTGAATGTTTGGATTCCACCAGCTTGTGCCTGGCCTGGATGTTCTTTGACTGCTTATGTGATGGGCCTCCCCGGATGAGGCCTCCTAAGCCAGGCCAGAGAGCGTGGCAACTCTCCTGTCAGATCTCGCTCTGCTTCTCTCCTTTCACTGACATTCAGGGCATCATTAGAGTTAGAATGCTACTTCCATCTGCTTCCCCATCTTTTCCCTAACATTTTCTTCGTCTTCGTCACTGGTTTCTCTGCTAGCATGTTTTAATCGAAGCTGTTACACCTCAGGATTTCTTTCTATGCTATCATTTCCGGAGAAGGTTGTATTTCTTGCTTCTGAAAACAGCAGGGATAATGTGAACTAATACCCCGGTGGAAGGCCTAAATAATACATTTCACTATTTGGGCCTTACATTTGTATTTGCATTAAAAGCCAATAGTTCCAAAAGGCCTTTAATGGAAAAGTTCAGCAATCCTCACCTCCTCTCTACCACCCTCAACTTTTCCAGCTGTTTCTTCTGATATCTACCTCAATGTTTCTAAATAATATTCTCATGTTGCTGTTAGGAATTTCCAGACTTTCCCCTATGTTGGAGGAGTATTTAATGTCCTTGGACAGCCCTGGTGCCCACTGCATTTTCCTTCTCTCCCCTGCCCCACTTTTATTTTGGACATGTTTTCTGGTCTTGAGGTGCTTTTTGAGCTCATCCCAAGTAAGCAGTACATCAGGCTTCCTAAGTCATTTGAGTCTATTCTCAGTGGTTCATATCAGAACGTTTCTTGAATGCTAACTGTGCCAGTAAGTGAGCAAACTACATCAAAAGACTCTTTCTGAGTAGATGGACCTAATGCAATAAGTGAGAATGGGCTGAAAAATCACAGTACACTTAAAAGAAGAAAATAGGAGGAGCTTATTGCTGAGGTCTTCCTAGCTCATTCAAGTTGTCTCAAACATAAGTGGAAATTGGAGCTGCGAATAAACTTAGGACTTCTTACAAGTCTGTGGCAGTCTTATCTGCCCTTTTCTAGAAAACACATA
The DNA here is from genome assembly GCA_004026665.1 of Murina feae. Taxonomy (NCBI): domain Eukaryota; kingdom Metazoa; phylum Chordata; class Mammalia; order Chiroptera; family Vespertilionidae; genus Murina; species Murina feae. Next base: position 18,755 of record PVJC01013378.1, on the reverse strand, counting down.
AGGAGCCAGGCATTTGCAAACTGGAAGCTCATGCCCTCTGTCACCTCACTTCAGTAATACTTAATCCAGGCATAATTAATCAACCAGAGAGGATAGGGAAGAGCTGCCAAAGCCAAGAGCACTTCAGAACTCAGCACTCCATTCAGCAGAGGGTGTAATCAAGTTTTTTTCTCCACCCCTTCTCCTCTGTGACTTTTAGAGCACACTTGGGACACAGGGTTCGGAAAATTCTTCTGGGGCATTGATAAGATCAGACAAGTTCTTGGAAAATTTTTATCTCGGCAATTCCAGTTGCCAACGCTTTCTATAGAGCAATATGTGGTAGTTAGGGAGGAGGAGGGGAGGGAAACACCAGAAAGAAAGGTTTTTATGAGAGGGAAGTCTGAACAATGTCATTAGAACAAGTTAGCTCACCCAACTGTAGTCCAATAATGTAAAAAAGGGATGAAAAAAAACCATGAGATTATAGTGAACAGAACTGAGAAAACAGCAATGATAATGAGAACAGGATTGTCATAAAAATCATGTGTTTCTGAATTTCTGTGAAGTAATCATAAAAATAAATCTGAAATGATTTAGTTTGAGTTCGTTCGTTCATTCAGTGCATACCATATGCCAGTTCCATATATACCAGGGGCTAGGAACACAATGGTAAGTAAAAGCAGCATGCTGCAACTCTCAAAGGTTTACAGTCTAGCACACAGAGCTCTCTATAGACAACCAACTGACAGATATGCGGTGATGGGACAGGCAATAGAGAGAGGACCCTGACTAGACTGTGGTGTCCAGGAATATCACTGCCTGCTAGAAGCTCATCTATATATACAAAAGGCTAAGCGACTGTCTGTCAGACCAGTAGCTATGACACACGCTGACCACCAGGGGGCAGGCGCTCAATGCAGGAGCTGCTGAGCAGTGATTTGGCAGCAGTGGTTCTGCGGTGATGCACCCCAGAACCAGAGAAGGGAGAGCCCAATTCCGGGTTGTGTCATCCGAGAATTGCCCTCTCACAGTCTGGGACCCCTTGGGGGATGTCGGAGAGCCGATTTTGGCCTGATCCCCGCAGGCCAGGCCAAGAGACCCCACCTGCTGTAGGGACCCCACTCATTCTGCAGACAACCTTCGAGCCACAGCGCCACAGGTGTGGCCGGCTGGGGAGGGACTGTGGGAGGTTGGTTCCAGGGTGTGTCGGGCCCACCTTGCCCAGCCCTGCTCTGCCGGCCACCTTCTAATTAATTTCTTTTCAGTGTGCACCAATCCGTGCACTGAGGCAGTAGTATTGTATAGTTGAGCTAACATCTCAAGGTTGAGGGTGGTGTGATTTAGGAAAAGAAGGTAGAGGAGTAGGAGAAGATGTTCTGGGCAGAGGAAACAGGAGGAACTGAAAGAAGGCCATGGTGACCAGAGCTCAAAGTGGAAAGTCATGGGAGGTGAGGCTGGAGGACTAGGCTGAGTTGATACCATACAGTCAAGGATTTCAAGCAGGAGAAAAAACACAGCTACTCTGTCTGTGGTGTACAGGGAGGATGAGGACCATGTGGATATGCGGCAGCCAATCAGTAAGTTCTGGCTGTAGCTTGGGTGAGGGACTGTGGTTTGAGTGGGGGTTGGAGCTTTGAATGAATGCAGGAAGTCTGGAGGGGGAAATTGATAGGATTGGACAGATAGGGTATGAGGGATGAGGAAGAGGGAGTCATCCAGGGTGGCACTTAGATGTCTGACAGTGTGCCAGAATTACCTCCTAATGGTTTCTACAAATAAATACTTTTGGTATACATTTCCATAGAGATTGACAGATCTGCTTACGGAAAATCTTTAGTGGGCAGTGGGAGAGGGAGGTAATTATGGGAAGGAGTGAATACCATGTTATGAGGCCCTAGACATACAGAACTTGAAGTGTAAACATTGCCCAGAGCTGACAGGTCAAGTAATGATGGGAGTAAGGTCATAAAGACACCCCTTATAAATTTTCTACTAGTGATTTGAATGAAAGATGAGAAGCAGACATGAAAAGGAAACATACTGTAAGGCCTGTATAAAGTAGGGATGTATTTGAATAAGAGAATTAGAAGGTATATCAGATTTTAACTGTTTAGGGAAGATCCTTACCCAATGATCATGACTCTAGAAGTAAAACTTGAAATTTGGGAAATTACATTTTTATAAGATGACAAAACCAGACCTGTTTTGTTTTCTAAGGTGATTGATATGCCGGAACACAACCCTGGCAATTTGGGAGGAACAATGAGGCTGGGAATAAGAAGAACTGTTTTCAAAACTGAAAATTCAATATTAAGTAAGTTTTTCAGATTATTTGTTTTAAGACATTGGGTGTCATTCGCCTTACCCCTTCCATCTCTCCCACTTTCCTTCCAGACTTCCTCTCACCTGTCTTCCCGTAGCCTCCTGCTTCCCAATTCCTTTCCCTGGAAGGGTTGGTAGAACACACGTGGATGCCCCTTTCCATTTGATCTCCATTATACCCTGTCCAGTGGGCTGTTTGTGATTTACCCATTTCCTGGACATGATCTTTCACTGGGAGAGCCCTGATTCCCACTCAGTTCTTTTGAATCTCTCCATTATGTTGAAACCCACTCCCCGTTTAATTGTTATGTGTCTGACTGGCTTTACACTAATTTAGGAACTTCTTGAGAATGATAGCAGGTATGTCTCAGAAGTCTATTTCTCTGTTCCCTCAGTAGCTCTAGCATGGGGAGAGGAAACTATGCCGCCACATTTGCTGATCTATTGATATTTGCTGATCTTGCACTCCTGATAAGATTATTCTAATTTCTGTGCAAGTTTGCCTGTAGATTAACATATTCTATGAGAATAACTTAATGTCAAAACCCCCAAAAGCACTTAATTAAATTTAATAAATATATCTTGAGTAATTTACGCACCATGCTAGATTCTGCAGATAGCGGTAGGACCTGGACGGATACCAGCCCTGTCCTCTGGGGGCCTCAAAACAAGTGGAAAGTGTGATGAAAGGCATCGTGCAAGGTGCTAATGGGGCTGTCTACAGAGGAGGGAGCCCAGTATTTGGGGCATCCAGCATCATTCCTGTGAAGTTTTAAGAGTGTCTGAGAAAAATGCCTTCTTAACTCAAAGAAGAATCAGATCAGAAATATGAGTTTTTCCTTAAGGATAATAAATAGCTTCTAAGAAATATAAAGTTTCCTAGCAAATATACAATTGAAAAAGGAAAAGTTTTAAAGGGTACACATTTTCCCTGCTTTCTCTGGAAAAGAAACCATTGTTCTCTAAGTGACTTTTTCTTTAAGACTATAAGATTTTTTCCTCTTTGTGGCTGTTAACAACGACTTTGACTTCCAGATGTTTTCAAACTTTGCTTTGTTCAAATGATTGCCTAAGTGACCAAAAATAGTTAGACATTTAATATTTTTAAATTGCATCTGTAAAAGATTTAGTGATAATTGTATTAAGCTTTTAAAAAGAGCATTTGTTCAATATATTTTAATATTTTATTTGTCTTGATAGAAATAAGACTGATTTAGGATTTGTTTTTTTTTATGTAATGTTAATGATTTTTATTAATTTTAAACACAACACCAAAACTTGTTGCTTAATGCCTTTTGCCTACCTGGAAAAATATTTTAAACAGCTTCATTTATATTTAATTTACACACTATACAATTCATCTGTGAAAAGTGTACACTTTACTGTTTTTTATTGATTTCACAGAGTTGTGCAGCTATCACCACAGTCAATTTTTGAACATTTTTATCACCTCAAAAAGAAACATTGTTCTTTTTAGCTATCACTATCACCCCTCCAGCTCTAAGCAACAATTAATCTACTAAGTGTCTCTATAATTGCCTATTCTGGACATTTCATATAAATGGAATCATATGACATGTGGTATTTTGTTGGGCTTCTTTTATTTAGCATAATATTTTCTTTTTAAAAATATTTTTATTGATTTCACAAAGGAAGGGAGAGGGAGAGAGAGATAGAAACATGAGTGATGAGAGAGAACCATTGATCGGCTGCCTCCTGCATGCCCTACACTATGGATGGAGCCAACAATCTGGGCATGTGCCCTGTCTAGGAATCAAATTGTGACCTCCTGGTTCATAGGTCAATGCTCAACCATTAAGCCACACCAGCCGGGCTAGTATAATACTTTCAAAGTACATCCACATTGTAGCATGGATCAGTACTTCATTCCCTTTTATCTACACTAATAAAAGAGAAACATGCAAATTGGTGTCATTCTGCTACACCCCAAGCCAAGCCCACCAATTAATCAGAGCGACTATATGCAAATTAACCCAACCAAGATGGTGGCCAGCAGCTATGGAGCTAGAGCAAACAGGAGGCTTTGTTGCCCTGGCAATGGAGGAAGCTGCCCTCCTAGGCAGGCTGTGGCCTCTGCTCAAGGCAACAAAGTTTCAATTATAGAAGATAAATAAACCCCAGATACCTGCTTTCAGCCAGCCTTGCTGGAAGCTTGGGTCACTGGGGGCTGTGGCCAGACTGCAAACAGCCATCAGCCCCTCAGCCAGGATGGCCACACCCTTATGGGGTGAGGGTTCCTGCTGGGGGGCTTGGCCAGCCTGCAAACAGCCATCAGCCCCTCACTCAGACTGGCCACACCCTTATGGTGTAAGAGTTCCCGCTGAGGGGCTTGGCCAGCCTGCAAACAGCCATCAGCCCCTCACCCAGGCTGACCAGGCAACCCAGCAGGACCCCCATCTTGAAGGGGCTATGGCCAGCCTGCAAACAACCATCAGCCCTTCACCCTCACCCAGGCTGGCCAGGCACCCCAGCAGGGACCCCTACTCTGATCTGGGACACCTGTCAGGGCAAACCAGCTGGCCCCCCCCTGTGCACTAGGCCTCTATCCTATATAGTAAGAGGGTAATATGTAAATTGACACTAACTACAGAATAGCTGGGAATCACTGGTCACTATGACACACACTGACCACCAGGGAGCAGATGCTCAATTCAGGAGCTGCCCCCAGGTGGTCAGTGCACTCCAACAGGGGGAGCTCTGCTCAACCACAAGCCAGGCTGACAGCTGCTAGCACAGCAGTGGTGGCGGGAGCCTCTCCCGCCTCCTCAGCGGCACTAAGGATGTCCGACTGCAGCTTAGGCCTGCTCCCCATTGGCAGATGAACACCCCCCGAGGGCTCCCAGGCTGCCAGAGGGATGTCTGACTGCCAGCTTTGGCCCGATCCCCTGGGGAGGGCTGATCCCCCGGGAAGGGCACTGGGGAGGGCACAGGCTGGGCCAGGCTGAGGGACCCCTCACCTGAGTGCACAAATTTTTGTGCACCGGGCCTCTAGTCTAATTGAATAAAAGAGAAACATACAAATTGACTGCATATCCACTACACCCAAGCCACGCCCACCAGCCAATCAGAGTGACTGTATGCAAATCAACCCAACCAAGATGGCATCTGGCAGCCACAGAGCTGGAGCAAGCAGGAGGCTTGGTTGCCCTGCGATGGAGGAAGCCAAGCTTTCCACCGGCCATGGCCTCTGCTCCAGGCAACAAAGTTTCAATTATAGAAAATAAATAAATCCCATATACCTTCTTTCTGCCAGACTCACTGGGGCTTGGGTTGCTGGGGGCCCTGTTCAGCTTGAAAATAGCTATCAGCTCCTCACCCAGGATGGCCACACCCTCATGGGATGAGAGTCCCCACTGGAAGGCTTGGCCAGCTTGCAAACAGTCATCAGCCACTCACCCAGGTTGGCCAGGCACCCCAGCAGGACCCTCCACCTTGAAGGGGGTATGGCTAGCCTGAAAATAGCCCTCAGCCCCTCACCCAGGCTGGCCAGGCACCCCAGCGGGCCCCCCACCCTGATCCGAAACATTCTTCAGGGCAAACCAGCTGGCTTCCACCCCATGCACCAGGCCTCTATCCTATATAATTAAAGGGTAACATGCAAATTGACCCTAACAGAACAACTGGGAATCACTGGTCACTATGACACTCACTGACCACCAGGGGGCAGACGCTCAATTCAGGAACTGCCCCCTGGTGGTCAGTGTGCTCCCACAGGGGAAGCTCTGCTCAGCCACAAGCCAGGCTGATGGCTGCCAGTACAGCGGTGGTGGTGGGAGCCTCTCCCGCCTCCTCAGCAGTGCTAAGGATGTTCGACTGCAGCTTAGGTCTGCTCCCTGCTGGCAAGTGGATATCCCCTAAGGGCTCCTGGGATGCCAGAGGGATGTCTGACTGCCAGCTTATGCCCAATCCCCTGGGGAGCAGGCCTTAGCCAGCAGGTGGACATCCCCTGAGGGGTCCCAGATCGCCAGAGGGCACAGCCTGGCTGAGGGAACCCCCCCAAGTGCACAAATTTTTGTGCACCAGGCCTCTAGTGTCTAAATAATATTCCATTGTATGGACATATAACAGTCTGTTCATTCATTCATCAGTTGTTTGATATTTGAGTTCTTTCCAGGCCTACCTTAAATTGAAATTATGCTTCATAAGCGTATGAACCCGTGGTCCCCAGCAGGCATAAAGTTTTCCCTCCCACCTGTGACGTCTTCCGTAGGTCTCCCAAAAAGGTTGTGTCAGACATAAGAGATAAATATAAGACCACTGTGCATGGCTCTATTGAGTGTCATAAAAATATAAAAGCATATATAGCATCTTAGTGTCTTGTGTCCCCCCCCCCCCAGTGATCATATTTCTTTTGTAGGAGTTTATATTTTTCACAAGCCGGCACATTTCTTTTGTAGGATTTGTTTTTCTCTAGTCAGCCCATTTATTTTGTAGACTTTTTTTTTCCTAGTCAGCACATTTCTGCAAGAATGGTAGGAACAAAATACATTTGGCAACATTGCCTGTGACAGTGACATTGTTTTGATGAAAAGCATTTTGATGCTCTTCATTCTTTATTTATATTTGATTTATAGGCCGGGCTTACAGTGCTCTGGATTAAATGCAAAAACAGGAAAGTAAAGAGGTCTTTTTGTTTTGTTTTATTTTGTTTATTTGTTTTAGTAAAAGAGAATACTTTAAAATAGAATAAAAGCCTAAATCTATTTATAGACACAATGGCTGGATTACTAGAGTGATTCCAACTTTTATATTCATCAAGAATAATTCCTCTTTTCTTCTTACCCATTTGTTAAGGGTTATGAAAACTATGGATTTGATTTTTCTTCTTTTTGAAAAAATATGTTTTTATTGATTTCAGAGAGGAAGGAAGAGGGAGAGAGAGACAGAAACATCAATGATGAAAGTAATTGATTGGCTGCCTCTTGCATGCCCTACACTGGGGATCAAGCCTACAAGCTGGGCATGTGCCCTGACCAGGAATTGAACTATGACTTCCAGATTCATAGGTTGATGATCAACCACTGAGCCAGCCGGCCGGGCTGATTTTTCTTCTTTTTAAGCACTTTATTGCGGAAAGATTGACATACAAAAAGGTGTACATATTTAATGTATACAACTTGTTGAATTGAATATGAGTTTCTTGAAGTGGAGATTTGGGTAAAAATACTGCTAATCGTCATTTGTTCTATTTATAGGAAATGTGTTCCCAGAGGCTCACTCCCATCATGTGTTTTGAGTGTGTGTGTGTGTGTGGTCTTGGTCTGCAAAGACTTTTTCTTATAAAAGGACTAATGATAGTGTATTTGACATTTTTTTCAAACTATATATTTCTGACCCTAAGTATTAATTGCATAGTCATGGTCTTTTCCAAACTTTATCATGCTTAGTTTTTATATAGTCTTCTATTGTAGCATGACTTTTTAAATTTTTTTATTGATTTCGGAGAGGAAAGGGGAGGGAGAGAGATAGAAACATCAATGATGAGAGAGAATCATGGATTGTCTGCCTCACTGGGGATCAAGCCCGCAACCTAGTCATGTGCCCTGTCCAGGAATCAAACCGAGATCATCTAATTCATAGGTTAATGCTCAAGCACTGAGCCTTGTCGGCTGGGCATATAACTTTTAATTGAGTTAAGGAACTGCAACCTACTGATTGATTTCCTATTGTTAAAAATTTCAGGTTGTTTCCTGCATTTTGTTAGAAAAACGCTGATGGGAAGGACTATCTTGACACAGAGTTTATGTAATTTTTTTTATTTCCTTGGGATAGATTTCTTGGAGTCAGACTATTAGGTCAAAGGGTATGAACACTTTTATGACTAATACTTCTGCCGGATGGTTTGAAAGAAGAGGTGAATCAGTTCATAATGAACTGTACAGTAGTGTTCTTGCTTTCTCTAGTCTTAGTCTTTTTGATAGTATACTTATGATTTTTCTTCTTGCTCTATTAGCAAGAATAGCCCCCCCCCTTTTAGGTGCTAAAGTGAACATTTATTTAGGATCATAAGTAAATCACAACAAATGACACAGCTGATAAGCTGACAAACAGCATAAGTATCACTTATGGATGAGGGATTGTACGAGGAAGGGCTTTTGAAGGATATTACATTTTATTAGCTTCTAAATAATAATAAAATATTAAATAAAATAATAGACCTACTGCCTTAACCGGTTTGGCTCAGTGGATAGAACGTCGGCCTGCGGACTGAAGGGTCCCAGGTTCGATTCCGGTCAAGGGCATGTACCTTGGCTGCAGGCACATCCCCAGCAGGGAGTGTGCAGGAGGCAGCTGATCGATGTTTCTCTCTCATCGATGTTTCTCACTCTCTATCTCTCTCCCTTCCTCTCTGTAAAAAATCAATGAAATATATTTAAAATAATAATAATAATAATAATAATAATAATAGATCTACTTATGCTGTTATGATTGTTGTGAGGATTAAATAAATTAATTCAAGCAAAGCACTTGCCTATAGTAATATTTACTATTTCTAGTATTTATGTACGTTCAACCTTTTTAAGTCCCCGATTATCTCTGCAAAGAGAATCTCAGCGTACTGCTTTACCCAGGGGAAGCATGGAAATCCACTCAGAAGAGTGACATCCCAAGCTTTTATATGCACAGCTTGGAACGCAGGTATGCTCATGCCAAAGGCAGTTTTCAGTGACTCCTCCAAAGACAAAGCCACTTTCTTTTTCTTTTTTAAGCCTACAGCACCTGGTATTCCCAGGCGGTCTCCCATCCAAGTACTAACCAGGCCCGACCCTGCTTAGCTTCTGAGATCAAATGAGATCGGGCGTGTTCAGAGTGGTATGGCCATAGATGCCACTTTCATATTGATAGTCTAATGTAATTTGTTTCAATTTGATTTTTATTTATAGTCCTTGGCACATAGATAGTGTTCAATATACGCTTGTGGTACCAAGTCGATTATGATGACTCATTTCTAATCCCCTGAATTGAGAATTTCTGGAGTTTTAATATTTCATTATCTCTCACTCAGAATCAAACCTGTGCATTTGGGAAAACACAGAAAACCAAGTCAACTGGTTTTTTCTTTTTTAAAACTCTTTGAAAATATAAGATGATCTTCTCTTCCATTGATGATCCAACACTGTGATGGATCTTGTTTCCATGTGGCTTCTTCTGTAAGTCCTTGGTTATAAGGCTTCTCTCCAGCTAGTCTTCAGCAAAGTGAGCTCCAGACCACACAGTAATGTCTCCTTTATGTGCATGGGTGGAATTATTGAAACAGAGGTGCAGAACTGAATGGGGAGGAAGGATATTGCGGGAGATATTCCAGAGATCTGTTTATTCCCAAACCAGCCTATCTTGTTTTTCTGAGGGGATGGGATTATGTGTGTGTGTGTGTGTGGGGGGGGGGGAGTCCTGAGAATCAGATGATGAGTTGTATGTGACTTCTTGTTCCTAACTGGCACTCTTCATAAAGTCTAGATGCTCAAACTTAAAGAGTCTTGCTTACAGTGCTATTAGAGTTCCAGTGGGAGGACCAGCAAGCTTTCTGTTTGTAAGGAGCAGCAGAGTCTATTTAAGAAGATGGGGCCATGGTATGTAGACCAAAGCTTTCTCAGGAAGGACAAGGGGGCCAGAACCTTCTCATTATTTTCCTGCAAGGAAGGTCCATTTTCCTCATTTTTCAAAGTTAAAAGAAACAACAACTTGCCTACAGCTAGTTGTTTTTCAAAAAGTTACTTGGAAATTGTTTGGAATTTTAGCCCCCAAGTGAAATTTCTTCTAACTCCCAAATGAAATTTCTTCTTCCATTACTGAGATTTTAAGCACCCAAAATTGCAAATGGCTAATAGCTGAACAATCTGCACTGGCATTGCTCCAAAGGAAGAAAACTTGTGTGAGTGAAATAGAATTACCTAAATGGGGATCTTCCCAAGCTAACTGTCCTCAGCCCAGGTGACAGATGTCATCTCTAGTGCCCTTCCAACTTGTAGCCTTTGGTTTTATTGCAGGTTCTGTAACACATTTCTGAGGCAACTTAGTCCTTAGTTCCTGGGTCTTGGTTTCAGGATTGTAGAATGCTAACTGGTAGAATGCTAGTTGGAGCTAACTGGTAGATGAATTCTCAGTACAAAACCCTCTAGGAATTCATGACCAGTCACTTGATGTGTGTGGCTGAGTCAAGTACAGCATCTCTTGGCTCTGTTATGGGACCTAAAGTCACAGACTCAGTGACAGGGCTCAAAAGGAAGGTGGAGGGCACGAACTCTGCCTTGATGTCTCTTTCAGTCAACCTGGGTCATTAAAGCATCCACACCAAAAGGCAATGTACATGCACTATGTTTTTAGAGTCTCTTGCACCATGGGTAGAATTAGGCTTCGCTGCTCTCTTCTCCTCCCCTGCTCTTTCCCATTTATGGCTTCAGTTGGTTATTCAGGATGATTTTTCTATAATTTAGGTGTAATTCTAGTTTGGTCCTGGGAGGAGGTTAGTGTAGCTTCCACCTAATCTGCCACCATCTTGGATCTCTCCAAGCCCTTTGTATTTGCACTTTATTTTGCATTTCTTTCCATTGCTACAAAGTAGAAACTCCTTCCCTCCCCCCCCCAAATATTGATTTACTTGTGTGTATACTGTCCACGTCTCAAGTTTCCACTAGCACTTAAACATGGGGAGGGAGTTATCTATATGCCCAAAGTCTATTACCTAAATGGTCTAAACCAGGCATCTGTAAACTTTTTTCTCTAAAGAGCCAGATAGGAAACAGTCACAACTACTCAGCTCTGCTATTATAGTGTAAAAGCAGCCAAGGTAAATATGTAAATGGGTGAGCGAGGTTGTGTTTTAATAAACCTTTATTTATGGGGACTGAAGTTTGAATTTCATGTCATTTTCATGCATCATGAAATAGTCTTGTAAAAAAAATATATTTTTATTGATTTCAGAGAGGAAGGGAGAGGGAGAGAGTGATAAAAACAATGATGAGAGAAAATCATTGTTCGGCTGCCCCCTACACACCTCACAACTGGGGACTGAGCTCGCAGCCCAGGACTGTGTCCTGGCCGGGAATCAAACCATGACCTCCTGGTTCATAGGTCGATGTTTAACCGCTGAGCCACACCAGCTGGGCAGGAAATATTCTTCTTTTGATTTTTTTTCAATCATATGAAAATGTAAAACCATTCTCAAGTCCAAGGGCTGAACAAAAACAATTGGGAGAATCCTGTTTTGCCTCAAGGTTGCCAAGGTTTGCACGACCCTGATTTAAGCAGAAGAAGCACAGGCTGAGTGAAGCACACACACAAAGGCTGCTACCCTCCTGAAGAGGGTGAAGGACACCTCCTCACTTGTCCACTTGCTGCCTAAATATCCTATTTAGTGACAGATAAGGCCAAGCGGGCTTTCAGAAGTCATTTGATCCAACCTCTATTTTACAGCTGAAGAGTGGAGGGCCATGAAGTGGTTCACAGTCGGTGGGTGGTCAGAACAGGCCTGCTCACTAGTCTTCTCACATAGTGTCTATTCCCTACTGGAACACAGGGCCTTGGCTCCACAGCCCGCCATTACATTCACTCTCTAAAATGTAACTCTCAAAACACACATTTTACAATTGTTAAATGCTTTACCTTTTAGAAATGTATATTTTGCATATAAATTACACCTCCATTTTTCCAATGCTTTAAGTTTAAGATATGCATATTTTATTGCATGCAAATTACACCTCAATTTGAAAAAAAACAAAACCTATATTTTAGATGGGAACGTAGATGGTAGGACTTATCCCCTTATAGTGACACTTTAAAAAAAAAATAAATTTTATTGATTTTTTACAGAGAGGAAGGGACAGGGATAGAGAGTTAGAAACATGGATGAGAGAGAAACATCGATCAGCTGCCTCCTGCACACCTCCTACTGGGGAGGTATCCAAAACCAAGGTACATGCCCTTGACCGGAATCGAACCTGGGACCTTTCAGTCCGCAGGCCGATGCTCTATCCATCGAGGCAAACCGGTTAGGGCTATAGTGACACCTTTATGTGGTTGATTAACTCATTAGATGACTTTTGAAAAGTAGGGGTACTTTGTGCCCTTAACCAGTTTGGCTCAGTGGATAGAGCATCCGCCCTCAGACTGAAGGGTCCCAGGTTCGATTCCGGTCAAGAGCATGTACCTTGGTTGTGGGCACATCCCCAGTAGGGGGTGTGCAGGAGGCAGCTGATCGATGTTTCTCTCTCATCGATGTTTCTACTCTCTATCCCTCTCCCTTCCTCTCTGTAAAATCAGTAAAAATACATTGAAAACAAGTAAGGGTACTTTGAAGAGTGAGAAATCTGGAATGAAGTGTGGCTAGAGCTGGAGGGGGTCAGGCTCAGGTGAGAGCGGAGAGAGGGCTCTGAGAACATTTTTATAGGAGGGTTTTAAGATTCCAAAAGTAAAGTTGATTGTTTTGCCTGTGGCTCAGCTGAGCATGAGAGATGGGGAGATAAGAGTACAAAGCAATTCAGACAGGGTTCAGAGCTCATTCAGGGGACAGCTGACAACTTGCTTGATGTGTTTCCAAAGTGTCACAGGCACCAGGCTTACATTTTTTTGGTCAGTTCCCAGACATGTTGCCACGACTTGCCCTGGAATGGAAGCGAGTCTTTATCTGTGCCAGTGTGGTTTTCAAATCAAAGTACTACCTACCAGAAAGGACATGTTTTTTGGATCAGTCAGGTAACGTCAGTCAGGTAACGTGTTTGAATACAGCACACTCTGGTGTATGTGCACTGGTTGAAATGCTAGAGTAAACTATTTAAAGCAGTCTGAATTCCACATGCAATTTGTATAGCTCTGCCCTCCAAATCAGCGTCCAAATGGTTAGAGAGCCCTTGCCTTTAGAAACAGAGGAATGCCAGGGGTGAGAGGGTGCAGGGGAGCCCCGAGCACTACAGGAGGCATAGAAGGGAAAGGGCCAGCCCTCGAGCCCTGTGCTGAGCTGGACGGGAGGGGGCATCATTAAAAGTGAGTGGATGCCATTTGCTCTTTAGGGGTGCCCAGACGTGTGGAGGATGGAACACCAGGACATACTGAAAGGAGCCAGGAGCCCCCTGCAGGGCACCAGACACAACTGGAGACCAGATTCTGGTGATTACCCATTCAGAATTCTGAGATAATAACCCTCATCCTCAGGGCAGGTGACAACGAGGACAGTGAGAGTTGACTTGGCACTGGCAGATGTCACCTGGCAGATGGAGCTGGGAGAGCTCCTCTGTGCGATGCCACAGGCAGTATGGCAGAGTATAGGGTGCAGAAGGCCAGCACAGCCAGCTGGACTCAGAAGTTAGAAATTGAATGTTTTAGAACAAGACTTCATTCCTTTTGGGGATCTTCCTTGCATCTATAATAATAAAAGCATAATATGCTAATTAGACTGGATGTCCTTTTGGATGACCTTCTGGACGAAACCAGGGCTGTGAGGGAAGCCCGGGTCCCGGGTGCCAGAGGGAAGCTGGTGCCAGCAGCCGGGGGAAGGAAGCCCCACTTTTGCACAAATTTCATGCATCTAGCCTCTAGTTTTCTTAGAAGAAAGAGAAGGACTTGCCCGGCTAGTGTGGTTCAGTGATTGAATGTCAACCTATAAACCAGGAGGTCATGGTTTGATTCCTGGTCAGGGTGCATGCCTGGATTGTAGGCTCAATCCCCAGTGTGGGGTGTGCAGGAGGCAGCTGATCAATGATTGTCTCTCATCATTGATGTTTCTATCTCTCTCTCCCTCTCCTTTCCTCTCTGAAATCAATAAAAATATATTTTAAAAAAGAAGGAAGAGGACTTGAGTAAACTCTAGGTTCTACTTTACTATAAAAGAACAAGGTTTTTGTTCTGAGAACATGGAGGCAAGAGGCCAACTAGGAGGATACTGAGTGGGTTGCCGTGTTAAGGAGCTGGGTAAAATTCATGGTATTGGAAATTCAGAGTTGTTCAAGCTCACATTTGAAAGAACGGAAAGAAATTTTCATGGGCTGGAAAAATCATTTTTGCTTTCTTATCTCTTATCAAAGCGTTGATAGAGAAAAACAGTTTCTAGTTCCTGGTGTAATTAGATTCTTGGGAAGCTCAAAGGGAAAAAAAAAACATACCTTGCAAAAAGTCTTGGCTGGGTTAATGAGGTGGTTTACAAAACAGTTTAGAAGAGGTCACCAGGGATTTAGGGGTGCCGAAGGTCTATGCCACGGCAATTTGTCGTGCCGAGACACAAATTCGAAAGGATCATGGGGCCTTTGACAATGTGCCAGCGGCGAGCCTGCTGCCTCTCTGTGGACAGGGCACTCTGCAGAGTGACTCTTTCCCCTGTGTTGTCCTGCCTTTTGCTGAGAAAACCATTTGCTAATGTGTTATTTGGTATTCTTATAAAATAGATATTTATTAATTTCAGAGCGGAAGGGAGAGGGAGAAAGAGCTAGAATCATCAGTGATGAGTGAGAATCATTGGTGGGCTGCCTCCTGCATCCCCCCACTGGGGATTGAACCCGCAACCCGGGCATGTGCCCTGACTGGGAATTGAACCATGACCTCCTGATTCATAGCTTGACGCTCAACCGCAGAGCCACACCCGGCTGGGCTAATGTGCATTTGTTAATATGGGAGTTCATAGGTCTTAAGACATAGCTCCTTTAGTCATAACAGATAGCATTTATGTTCCCCTTAGTGGACTCACACTGTCCTGAGTACTTCACCCAGGGGAGCTAGCGGAATGGTTAGCAGCGTAGCCCCTGGGACCACACTGCCCCATCAGAGGCCTTAGCTGCTAGGCCTCAGTTTCTGTATCAGTAAAACAGACGTAAGAATAGCACCTGCCTCGTGAGTTTCACATAAGAATTAAATCAGTCGTATATGTGGGTCTCTAGAACAGTGCTTGGCACAGGAAAAGCACTCTTCAAGTGTGGCTGTTAGGATCCTAAATGTGAAGGGTTTATTGTATTGACCGGTGATTCTCCCAGAGCTCAGGGTAACCTTCAGTTAGTGACCTAGTATTGAAAGTGGGGTCCCGCTAGGGCAGTGGGAAGGGAGAAGGGATGAGCCTGAGGAGAAGGGGAGCGGATAGCCCCTTTACCTTGCTCCTCACCTGCAAAGGTGGACTAGCAGAAGAATACAGAAAATGTAAGAAAAGAGATGTTAAAACTGGGATAAACATACCAAATGGGGGAAGGGGGAGAGATACAAGCAATGAAAAAGGGGGTAACTTTGCAATGTAGAGCTAAAGGCAAGTACTAGCATTTTTAAAGTAGAAAGTTAGCCCTGACTGGTTTGGCTCAGTGGATAGAGCTGCGGACTGAACGGTCCCAGGTTCAATTCTGGACAAGGCATGTACCTTGGTTGCCGGCCCATCCCCAGTAGGAAGTGTGCAGGAGGCAGCTGATCGATGTTTCTCTCTCATCAATATTTCTAACTCTCTATCCCTCACCCTTTCTCTCTCTAAAAAATCAATAAAAAACATTTTTTTAAAAAAAAAGTAAGTTAGCATTTTGATACTAGGCGATTGAGGTGAGATCAGATTATGAGAAATAAAATTAGGGAAAGGGGAGGAGTTTACATATTTGAAATGCAGTGCTTTATAAAATTTAAAGGAATGATAACTAAAATCCAAAAGTAATAAATGAAGAAGAAACATTGTGGCTGGCCTTGCTCACTTTCTAAGCACCAGTAATTAAGGTATTATGTAGCTCGGCTGGCTTGGCTGAGTGGTTGAGCAGTGACCTATGAATCAGCAGGTCCCAGTTCCATTCCCGGTCAGGGCACATGCCCGGGCTCGATCCTGTGGGGGATGTGCAGGAGGCAGCTGATTAATGATTCTCTCTCATCATTGATGTCCCTATCTCTCTCTCTCACTCTCCCTTTCTCTCTGAAATCAATAAAAAATATATTTAAAAAAATTAAGATATTATATACATCATTTCAGTTGTTCCTGTCAGTGTCCCTAGGATATAGCTTCATTTTGCATGAGAGAAGGGAATCTTAGGAAGGTTAAGTTCACTTGCTAGAATGCTAGTCCTGAGCTTATTTCAGAGCCTGAATTCTTAACCACTTCACTATACCGAATGGCTGGACCTTAATGAAAGTGGGGAATGGCAAAAACTAGCAGCTTCCAGAGCTCAAAGCGTCCTTGTGCCGAGAGCCCTGAGACAGTTTCTCAGGTTTCAAGAGAAGTGTCCTGTGGGAGGAGAGCAGGGGTGCAGAATGTAAAGACCCCATCCCTGGCTTCTGAAAGGCATTTTGAAACCATGTTTTTGGCTTGAGGCAAGATACAAGCATTGAATCCAGCTATGAGAAATGCCACTGCCTAAGCTCAACAATCAGTGGCAGCTACAGTGGGCCTCAGGGTTAGAGAGGAAACAGGGCCCTGACCATTTTGGCTCAGTGAATAGAGTGTCGGCCCGTGGACTGAAGGGTCCTGGGTTTGATTCCAATCAAGGGCATGTACCTTGGTTGCAGGCTTGATCCCCAGTAGGGCACATGCAGGAGGCAGCTGATGGATGATTCTTTCTCATCAATGTTTCTATCTATCTCCCTCGCTCTACAAAATCAATAAAATATTTTTTTAAAGAGAAAGAGGCAACAGGGAGTGGTAGGGACTGAGGCACATTGACAAATTGACACGCACTTGCCCCATCAAAGGAATAACTGCTACAACTGATAGTTGCATGAAGAACTGTGGATTCACTATCACAACATTATAAATTTTCAAGAGAATACGGGAATTGGGATTTTTAGTAGAGATTTGATTTTTAAATGTTGGTAACTTATTTAAAAAATTAAAACGTGTCTGCCAATGCTATGTACACCAGATATACCAAATGTCTATACTCTGGGCAGCCTCTTGGGATTCTGTCATCTGCCACGGACATTTGGTTTGTTTCCATGTTTTACCTTGCATAATTTTTTTGGGGGGAAATTTTTAACTTTGAAAAGAAAAAAATAAATCAGGTTCAGTTGCTAGGATTGCTAACACAAAGGTGGGGGAGAGCAGGACCATTAATGGGTTAAAAATATATTATAGCCCTAGCCAGTTTGGCTCAGTGGATAGAGCATTGGCCCTGATGACTGGAGGATGCTGGGTTTGAATCCAGTCAAGGGTATGTACCTCGATCCCTCACCCTGATTGGGGCTTATGCAGGAGACAACCAATCCATGTGTCTCTCTTACATCAATGTGTCTGTTTCTCCCCCTCTCTTCCTCTCTCTCATATATATATATATATATATATATATATATATATATATATATATATGTACTAGAGGCCGGTGCACAAAAATTAGTGCACTCGGGGGGTGTCCCTCAACCCGGCCTGTGCCCTCTCACAGACTGGGACCCCTTGGCGGATGTCCACCTGCTGGCTTAGGCCTACACACAGGGGGATCGGCCTAAACTGGCAGTCAGACATCCCTCTGGCAGCTCGGGTGCCCTTGGGGGATGTCCACTTGCCAGCGGGGAGCAGGCCTAAGCTGCAGTCGGACATCCTTAGTGCTGCTGAGGAAGCAGGAGAGGCTCCCACCACCACTGTATACTGGCAGCCATCAACCTGGCTTGTGGCTGAGCAGAGCTCCCCCTGTGGGAGTGCACTGACCACCAGGGGCAGCTCCTGCATTGAGCGTCTGCCCCCTGGTGGTCAGTGCGTGTCATAGTGATCAGTCATTCCTAGTTGTTCTGCTGTTAGGGTAAATTTGCATATTATCCTTTTATTATATAGGACAGAGGCCTGGTGCATGGGTGGGAGCTGGCTGGTTTGCCCTAAAGGGTGTCCCGGATCAGGGTGGGAGTCCTGCTGGGGTTCCTGGCCAGCCTGGATGAGGGGCTGAGGGCTTTTTTCAGGCTGGCCACATGCCCTTCAGGGAGGGGGGTGCTGCTGGGGTGCCTGCAAGCCTGGTTGAGGGGCTAAGGACCATTTTCAGGCTGGCCACAGCTCCTTCAGTGTGGGGGGTCCCTGCTGGGATGCCTGGCCAGCCTGGGTGAGGGGCTGATGGCTATTTGCAGGCTGGCCAAGCCAGCCTGGGTAAAGGGCCGAGGACCGTTTTCAGGCTGCCCACAGCTCCCATTGACCCAAGATCCCAGTGAGGCTGGCTGGAAGCAGGTATCTGGGGTTTATTTATCTTCTGTAATTGCAACTTTGTTGCCTTGAGCAGAGGCCACAGCCAGCCTAGGCAGACAGTTTCCTCCATCGCTGGGGCAACCAAGCCTGTTTGCTCTAGCTCTGTGGCTGCCAGCCACCATCTTGGTTGGATTAATTTGCATATAATCGCTCTGATTGGCTGGTGGGCATGGCTTAGAGTGTAGCAGAGTGACACCAATTAGCATATTACTCTTTTATTAGTGTAGATATACTAGCGGCCCAGTGCATGAATTAGTGCATGGGTGGGGTCCCTCGGCCTGGCCTGTGATTGAGGCCTATCGGGGGGGTCAGCCATTGGGGGGGAGGG
>PVJC01013377.1:18614-38222 GCA_004026665.1 Murina feae | reverse complement strand
ATGTGGGAAGGGAAGGAGGGTAGTAGAAAAATGGGAAGAATGATGATGGAACAGAAGTAGGAAATAAGGAGGAAAGAAAAGTTTATAAATGATGAGTCAGTAGGAAAAGTGTTACATAAAGGAGAAAAATTGTGTGAGAGGAAGAAGCCAATAAGGAAGTCAAATACAATTGTGCATGAAGGGGATAAGATTAAAAAAGGAAGTTAATAGGGGTGACCAGGCTGGCAGGGGAGGGCACTTAGGGGGATCAGGCAGGCAGAGTGGTTAGGGCAGGCAGGCAGGTTAGCGGTTAAGAACCATAGGTCCTGGATTGTGAGAGTCCCCAAGAACTCCATATTGGAGAGGGTGCAGGTAGGACTGAGGGGCCGTCTCTCCCCCCCTCTTCCCCCGCACGAATTTCGTGCACCGAGCCCCTAGTATAACATAAAACTTTGTGGCTATTAAGAATCATTTTTGTGTCCTCTGAAGGTCAAGGCTGAGGACTCTACTGCCTGCCTACACAGCTTTTAACCCTGAGCGGGAAAGTGATGCTTGGCAATTGTGTAATTTTTTTTTTACTTTCTATTGATTATTTCTCTGATGACTGCACTCCAAAGCAGTGCACAGGAACCTTGTCCCTGAGAGAGGAGAATCTTGTCTTTCCTGCTTTCCCTAGTATTTTCTCCTCTAGCTTTACAGCTGCAGGCACAACTTGAAGGCGTTGCTTCTAAATTTGGATATGAATTCTCCTCACACCTAATTCCCTCGTGTCCACAGAACACTGAGCCTGGAGAGAAGTGTCTCTCCCCTGCACCCTAAATATTTATCAGTGACAGGACTTTTTCCGCCCTTCATGTGGGTTGCAAGCAACGATTAAATCATCAACTCTTCAATTACCAGCCAACTGTGCTGTTTTACAAGAAATAGTGTTCCTGAGATGAGAGTTCTAGGAGGAGAATTTCCTGGAAGCAATATTTACTTCCCGGAAAATGTCAAGATCTGAGTCCTATAGGAGACTTCCAGCTGCAAGGCTGTGAAAGAATCAAAGTTTTGCCGCCTTGAAGATGCCTCTTGGAATATTGATTTTAAGCTGTTTATTAAAAAACAAGTATGTGGAATCTAATGAACAAAATAAAGTGAAGAACAAAATAGGTCCAGAGACATGAATGCATGGAACAGACTGATAGATCTCAGAAGGGAGAGGGGTCGGGGGATGGGAAGAGATTAACTAAAGAACATATATACATATATGCATGACCTATGCACATAAACAATTGTGTGGTGAAGGCCTGGGGTGGGGCAGGGACTGAGTGAAGGGGGACAAAGGGAGGGGAAAATGAGAGACATCTGTAATACTGTCAACAATAAAAATATATAGATTTTTTTTAAAAAAAGAAAGAACTTTTGATCCTGCCCCCTTTCCTGCCCAAGACATTCCAACAGAGGAGGGCGCTTCAGGAAGGAGAATTTAGGACGCTGTCTTAGCCTAATATGAATTAAGATGGTCAGTAGGAAGGCTTCAGGCAGGGGCCTGTTAAATAGATTCCTCGTGTCCCATTGTTTCTGAGTTGTCTAGCAAGAATTTTCCTGCCACATGTGTTCTGCTCTTCCTCAGCTACCTGTAAATCACCCATTCTCACTTCTGAAATCTAAGAGCTCGTCCTCCCCAATTTTTCTCCTTTATCCAAAATGTCTTATATACCCAATGTTGCCTCACTATCTTTGGAATTTTCAGGCCTATGAGAATTCCTCATGCACATATATTAAAACTTGATTTTTCTCCCTGTTAATCTGTCTATGAAAATTTAATTATTAGCTCAGCCTAGAAGAACTTAGAAGTTGGGAGAAAAAGTATTAATTTTTTAGCACATCCTCTCCCACCCCCTCCCATGCCAGCTGGAAGTGGCTGCAAAAGACATAATAATTTTCAGAGCCTTTATGCTGGTGTCCACATTTTATTGGTGCTGGGTCTCTCATTGGCTTCCTCATCAGAAAGTAGGGAAATCACATTGTATCATGGGATTGTGAGATTAGTTTCGAGGCTGCTTAATGTGAACGTATGAGAGTGTTAAACTGACGATGCTAAGCAACCATGTGTCCAGAGATGTCCCACATCCAAATACCCTCTCTTGTTTTGAAAAGCACATGCCCTAATTTGGGGATGAGAGAGAATATTGTCAATTGTGGGTTGCAAATATACTTTTGTAGAGAAGCCACATTTTATTAAAAGCTTCATTATACATGGAGGAGAATTTTTAAAGCAATGTTCTAATTTAGGGTAGCATTGGAATATTTCACATTGTAGCAACTTTCTCTTTCTTCTTTGCCAAAATTGAGGTTTATCAGTGGCAGAGAAAATGTGACTCTGGCATTCATCAGCTGGGAAACCGGGAACAGGTGCCCAGCCTTGCTCTGCCTCAGTTTTCTCATCTGCAAAAGGAACATACCATTAAAGCTGGCTGTCACGAGCAGGCTGGGCAATATATCAAGTGCCTGTCACACAAAGATGTTTGGAGTCATGTAATGTATTTTGTAGCTGGCTGCCTCTTTGCCTGGGATAGTCCTGGTTTTGGACCATTTGTAGGAAGTCAGTCCCTCCACTTTGCTTTATCACTGGGTCTTCGTACTGTCCTGAATTTTCTTCCTCCTGGACTTTGGGGCCCCTTGCTTCCCTGATCTGTCTGAGCTTCCTGTGTGATCCCTGTTGGAGGGAGTGGCTCTTTCTCATTCCCCATCTTTCCTTCCATCATCCCATGGAGTAGTTTAATCTGCTGGAAAAGTTGGAAACAACAAACTGGGCTGACTCAGCCTGGGGTTGATCCTTCTGGGAGTGAGCTGGTCCAGGTGGCAGCACTGTTGTTCTGCTCTTGCAGGCAGGTCATTGCTGGGCAGCACCGCATTAATGTGCCCTGGCCAGCACTGCCCCTTACAAAGCTCATTTGCCCAGAGATAGAAACTGTATCCTCCAACTTGAAGCTTTATCAGCAATAAAACGAACAGTCTGATTTCCAGAGGCATCGTGGCATACTGCTCAAGAGACTGGACTCCGGAGTCAGAATAACTGGGTTCAAATTCTACCTCTGTCACCAACTGGTACGTGAAGTTTTCAAACCCCTAAACCCTCAGTTTCTCTTCTATGAAAGGCAGAAATGATAGAGCAGTAGAGGAGTTGATATATGTGGAACATTTAGAATAATACCTACCTGCAGTAAGTAGTAAACAAGTGTTAACTAACTACTGCTCTTTAGACATACTTACCAATTTATTCAGAACTTGCTCAGGGAAGAGGGAAGCTGGGGACTGGGCCCCTCCCAGATTCTGCTCTTCCCCAGGTGCCACCGCCACTGCTATCGCCCCTGAGCCACTGCTCCTCACCACTCACCTGCCTGGCTATAATTCCCATGAATTTCTGCTTAAATTTATGTGCATGGCTTCCCTAGTTTTAAAATAGTTGATTCTCTCTGCTGGAGAATAAAGGATCAAAATTGATATTCTCTGCTGTCAGTTGTCATCACACCATTCAGCCAGACCATGGGCCTATTCCCTACTCACTTCATTCAGAGAGAGAGAAAGAGAGAGAGAGAGAGAGAGAGAGAGAGAGAGAGAGAGAGAGAGAGAGAGAGGGAGGGAGAGCACGAGCGAGAGAGCTGTCTGTGTCACTTGGCTTGCTCTGGATTTCAACCTCCAGGGAGCCATTCTTGCAGAAATGAGCCCCAGTTTGGCAGTTGTCTTTGGTAACAGACCCTCTCTTAGGCTTCTTTAAATATGGAGCTCTTTGGGGAAATGCCCCACCTCCAACTGCCTTTTACCATATGGTTCCCTCCCTCTCACAGGAGCCTTTCTTTATTGACAGACTGCTATGTGCCAGGTCTGTGGGAAGGTAAGCTACCCACTGCCCCAGAAGAGCGGTGCTTAGACCTTGCTCTAGGAGGTCCCAAAAGTCCTGTAGCCATTCCTCAGGGGTCACCAGGGAGAGTGTCTGTCTGGTGGGGTGCCTGAGTGGTTGTAGTTTTACCTACTCCTACATCATTCCAGGACCTTCTGCTTTCCTTTATTCTGCATAGAGGGCTTCTGTGTAAGATTCCATCTAAAGAAAAGATTGCACTAAAAAAAGACAGTTTGAAAACCATTGACCTAATTTTTTCCACTGAATTTACTCAGAATGACTTTTTATAGTAGTTCAACCCTCCCAGCTTGTATTTGGCCAATAGGATGGCAGAACAATCTGGTCAAGGCATTGGCAGCAGCTACACAGAGTCAAACAGAGAGGACCTGCGAAGTTGTCCCCTCAGCTGCAAGGCTCACCTTTTGTGTCTGAGAAAGACCTTTCCTGGTTTAGACTAGTACTATTTGTGGTAATAAGTAAATAACACAGGAATTTTTAAGGGGAGATACCACACATAAATTGACTCCAAAGACACTCTCCAAAGAGTTCCCAAAATATTTTAAGCAGTGAAAATACTGTTGAAATAAGTTTATGGCTCTTAAAAATGCTGTAAGCTCTAAAATAAGCTCTCAGAGTCTTTTGGTGGCACTCATTATATCAAACTATAACTTCCCAGAGGGCAGGAGACCAGGCTTTGCTCGATTAACTTTGGGAGGTATAAGTTAAGGCAAAACCTCAGAGTTCTATGATAATCAGGAGTTAACCAATTGCTCAATTACTGAGCTATAAAAATGCATCTAATGTAACCAATTAGAATATCTGGCTCATTCTACTTTTATAAAGATACTAGGGGCCCAGTGCATGAATTCGTGAAACTTGAAAGGAACTGTGGGCCACGAGGCTGAGGTAGGCACAGTGGTTGGTCTCGGCCCATCCTCCATGCTTCCATCTTGCTCCTCCCACCACAACCCCTGGTTCCCTGTCTGCTGGATGCCCCACTCCCACTGCTGCTGCTCCCACACACAGACGGCTCTGGCCCTGCTTGCACCCGCTGACAGCGCAGAGCGATTGGGGTTGGAGCCAGCAGCAGGTGCAAGCAGAGCCAGCACCATCAGCAGGTGTGAGCAGTAGCTGCTGGCCCCGATCGCCCCTCAGGAGCAGGGAGAAGTGGAGAAGCCCTCAGAGACGATCAGTGCTGGCAGCCACTACTTGTACCTGCTGATGGCACAGAGTGATCAGGACCAGCGCTGGGCAGCAGGTGTGAGCACCAGGAGGTACCACAGCATGTGGGAGCAAAGAATTTTCAGTAACCACCAGAGGCTCGTTCTTATGACAGTGACCTGTGCCTGCCTTGGTCTGGCACCCCTACTCACCTGCTCCACCATCCTGCTGCAGCCAATGCTAACCATGTTCCGCACACACCTCCTGGTGGTCAGCACACATTAAAGCAACTGGTTGTTCGGTTGTTCTGCCATTTGATCTATTTGCATATTTGCCTTTTATTATATAGGATTTCAAGGACCCATATATTTGCATATGCATTTCTTGAAGATGTGCTAGAATGTAGGCTTGCTGGGTCAAGTCTATTTTTTTTTTTTTTACCATGTTTTGTTCATTGATGTATATGCCTGACATATAACAGGTGTTCAATAGATATGTGCTAAATTAGTGAATTTACTAGCAAATGGTAAAATCTCTTTTGAGGAGTAGGCCTAGAGGTTGGAATTATCACTTTTAAACATTTTATTATTTTATTTTTTCATTACAGTTTGCATTCAATACTATTTAATTTCAGGTGTACAACACAGTGGATGACATTCGTATACTTTACAATGTGTTCCCTCAGATAATTCAAGGGCTCACCTGGCACCATAGATAGTTATTAAAATATTGTAGACTATATTCCCTGTGCTTTAACCTTACAACCCATGCACATTTTGTAACTATCAACTAGTACTTCTTAAATCCTTCACTTTTTCATCCTACCTCCCAACACTCCTTCCCTCTAGCATCCACCAGTTTGTTCTCTGTGTCTATATGTCCATTTCTATTTTGTTTGTTCATTATTTTTTTTCTTTAGATTCCACATATAAGTGATATCACATGCATTTGTTTTTCTATGTCTGGCTTATTTCACTATATATCTGAAAAAACCCAAAAACACTAATTTGAAAGAATATATGCACCCCCATGTTCATTGCAACATTATTTATGATAGCCAAAATATGGAAGCAAACCAAGTGTCTATCAATAGAAGAATGGATAAAAAAGCTGTAGTACAATGGGATATTACTCGGCCATAAAAAGAACAAAATCTTGTAATTTGTGATAGCATGGATGGAATAATTAATTTCTAACTTATACTCACATATGGTATTTATGTGGGGAGGGTGGGAAGAATGTCTGCTTCTATCCTTGTGCTTTTGCCTATAGAGAAGAAACTTCCCTGGTTTCACTACTGTCCTTATTACCCCTCCCCTGCCTCCTACCAGCAAAACTGAGGACTGTCTGTTCTTGCTGGTTATTCTTGGGCCTTGCATCCTCAGTGGGCAAGATTTCATTCTTGACCACCCATACCCTACTTCATTCCAGAAGCACATGTGACTGTACTTAAGCTACAATGTCAGATTTCCTACCTCAAACTTGGACATTTTAGAATCAATTAAGTGGGTGTAAGAAACCTGGAGTAGAATAGAGCTATTCTGGGAATTCAGCATTGTATTTTCTTCCCATTGGCTCTTATCTTTATATGTATAGTGTTCCCACAGAAGAGAACTACAGGGTGGGTGTGATGCCACTCAGGACCTTAAAACTCACCCCAACCCCAGATGCTGAGGCACTTTTACTTAGTTAGTTTAATATGTGCTTATATTATCTTTGAAAGGAAGGTATGGATTAGAACTTAGGAACAAAGTGAGGAGTGAGCATGGGGGTAGTGGTTTTTCTGTCCACCTACACAACAGAATAATTATTTTTCATGAACTCTGCTGGAGGCATTTGCATTTGTAAATGGGAGAGAAAATAATAGGCTGGCAGAATGATTTGGCATTTGAGAAAACTGGTTCATAAAATCACTAAGTACTTCAGTTTAAAGTGAAAATGCAAAGAAACAGACTTTTCTGAAAAATTTGGAGTCTGAAGCAGAGACTAACAAACTCATTGTGGGTGGGGATGAGGAGTCATGCTGTATAAGTGTGACGAAGGATCACAATTAGAAGAGTTGTTCTAGAAATTGAGTAAAGATGAACATTTTCTATTCTCTGAAGGTTTCTGCTTTGTGCCTATATTAGCAATAACTAACAATAATGATAACTAGCATGATTTAATGAAGCACAGGACTTCTTGCATGAATTATCCAATGAAGAAGGTGCAACTCTTATCTCATTTTACAGATAAGGAAATTAACTTATAGGTAGGCTTAGGCCACATGATACTAAGTGGCAGAAGTGGGGTGCTGATGTTGGCTTGTACAGGATCCTGATACACAATTGTGTATATCTCTCCCCAACACATGTTCAATGATGTCAAGTTGGCAGATATATGTTACTGTCAAAGAATTTACACCACAGGAATTGACAAATTTGCAAATTCTGTGTTCTTTTCTATGTTTACTTGTGTGTGTGTGTGTGTGTGTGTGTGTGTGTGTTTCTGGAGAGCCGGCTGCTAAACATTTACTGACACCTCATAGAATATGATTCAAACCCAGGTAGTTTGATTGCAGAGCATTTTGGCAAAAATAAATGTTTTCATGCCAAATTTTTGATACCTAGGGGCCCAGTGCACTAATTTGTGCACCTTAAAAGGAACTGTGGGCTGCAAGGCTGTGGTAGGCACAGGAACGGATCTTGGCCCATCCTCCGCACCTCCGCCCGGCCCCTCCCATTGTGGCCCCCAGTTCGCTGCCTGCGGCAGCCCTGCTCCCACTGCCACCACTTCCACGGGCTGAGGGCACTGGCCCCGCTCTCACCCACTGATAGCACTGAGCAATTGGGGCCAGCACCAGCAGCAGGCGTGAGCAGGGTCGATACCATCAGTGGGTGTGAGTGGCAGCTGCTGCCCCAATTGCACCTCAGGAGTAGGGAGATGTGGAGAAGCCCTCAGGGGTGATCAGGGCCGGCAGTCACTTCTTGCACCCACTGATGGCACCAAGCGATCGGGACTGGCACTGGGCACTGGCAAGGGTGCGAGCAACGACTCTGGCACAAAGAATTTTCAGTAACCATGAGGGGGTCGCCCCAATGATAGTGACTAGTGCCCCACCCTGGTCTGGAGCCCCCACTCGCCTGTTCCACCATCCCACCACAGCCGATGCCTGCCTTATTCTGCACATACCCCCCCCCCCCCGCTGATGGTCAGCACATGTCAAAGTGACCGATTGTTCGGTTGTTCTGGTTGTTCGGCCTTTCAATCTATTTGCACATTAGCCTCTTATTATATAGGACTAGAGGCCCAGTGCATGAAATTCATGCATGGTGGTGGGGGTTCCCTCAGCCCAACCTGCACCCTCTCCAATCTGGGACCCCTCGTGGGATGTTTGACTGCTGGACATGCCTTTCACAATCCTGGACCACTAGCTCCTAATCACTCACCTGCCTGCCAGCTTGGTTGCCCATAACTGCTCCCTGTTGCTGGCCAGGTCACCCCTAACTTTCCCCTCCCTGCTGGCCTGATCACTCAAAATAACCCTCCCCTCCCATCCCCACTGGCCTGGTCGCCCCTAACTGCCCTTCTCTGCTGGCCTGGTTACCCCCAACTGCCCCCCCACTGGTCTACTTGCCCCTCACTGCTACTCCTGCCAGCCTAATTATCCCCAACTGCCCCCCTTGCCAGACTGGTCAACCCCATGCAGCTTGCCATTCAGTCATTTGGTTGTCCCTCACTAACCCCCCTGCCAGCCTGGTCGCCCCATGCAGCCTGCTTGTTCAGTTGTTTGGTTGTCCCTCACTAACCCCAATGCCGGCCTGGTCTTTAGGCAGCCATCTTGTGGGGTCATGAGTGTTAATTTGCATATTACCTTTTATTATATAGCATAATGTTACAAACTGTCTTATATGAGCCACTTTTAAATGGGTATTCTGTTGCTTCCAGCTAAATGCACTCTAATTTGATTCCTAGCACTTCCTTATAGGATGGTGAAGATTAAATGAGGTGATGCATTTGAATCTGTTAGAACAGGGCTTTCCACAGCATTAGTCACGGTAGAATGCACAGCTAACCTCATTATGGCCATGTTTTAAATAATTTTTCTACCTTCATAGGAACCAATGTGTGTTAACATTAACAATATCTCCACTTTTTCTCTCTTACAGAGTCTATAACCTGAAGCAAAAAAGAGAAGTCATCAGATAAACCAATGATATTAGTCTAAAAATTAGTTTTACCACTTTCAAGCTCCATGAAAACAAAGGCTGGATGATTGCAAACTTCTGTGTATCTTAGGATTCCCTCCTACCTGCCTTTTGTGGGGATCCATGGAGTGAGGCTACAGTCGTGTTAACTGAGCCTGGATTATGACCAGCTGAGGACCCACAGGACCTGACATCATTTTACAAAACCCAAATCAGTATGGATGTGATGCTATTACTTGACTTAGATGCTAAGGGCTTTGGGTAAAAAATAATGATTCTTTATCACCAGAAAAGTAATAGTTATCTTTGGGGGTAGCTAAAATGACAGCCACAACCAAACCAGCAAGATCAATAAGAAAATGAACAGCCCTAACTGGTTTGGCTCAGTGGATGGAGCGTCGGCCTGTGGACTCAAGGGTCCCAGGTTCGATTCTGGTCAAGGTCATCATGTACCTTGGTTGCGGGCACATCCCCAGTAGGGAGTATGCAGGAGGCAGCTGATAGATGTTTCTCTCTCATAGATGTTTCTAACTCTCTATCCCTCTCCCTTCCTCTCTGTAAAAAATCAATAAAATATATTTTAAAAAAGAAAGAAAAGAGAATGAACAACCTGTAACTGCTGAGTGCTAACTAGATATCAGGCACTTTTCTAAACACTTTACATGCATTGATTCATTTTATTATCTCAGCAACCCTCTCACTGATGTATGTAATTGTCCCTATTTTTGAGAAGAAAGAACTAAGCTTTAGGAGTGTGGAATCTATGTGTTGAGATCATCTAGATGGTAAATGGTTGAGAGAATTTGGAACCTGTGACAATTTGACTTTAGTGGCCTTGTCCCCAATGATGATACCACACTGCCAAGGAGTCCCATTGAAGGATGGGCTAAAGGGGTGGTGCTGGGGCTTCCAGGCTCTGAGACCATGATCAGACTAGAATCTCCACAGAAAAACTTCCCTTGAACTGTGTTGCCCATGACCTTCTCTGACCACTAGTTCCCCTAACTTATTGCTTTGGTTTTAGGTCACTTAATACATTCAGCCTTGAACACATGCAACATTTTTGTATGTCTGAGTTTCCCTGACTCTAAACCTGGCAATGCAGTTGTATTTTGGCTCTTACCTGAACCCTGAATGCTGCCAACTTGAGTATCTTATGTACATTCTACCCCATTTAGCTGGCTAAAAACACCAACTGCCACTCCACTTTCAGCAGACATATTAACAATAGATTATGTATTAAAGAACTGGGCGATATGTGTTTAAAGAAAGAGGTTTAAAATATTTTATTAGAGATCATACATCAAGGTTGAACATATATCAATGTTGACCATACATCAAAATTGAACAACACTTAAATATTATGGCATCCATATTTAGAAGGACAATATAAATGCTTATAATTTGAACAATCACTTTATTAAAGAAATAAAATAAATTCCTTTTCAACAGTGGGCTGCATGATCCATCAAGTATAGTTTTCAATAATTTATTCTTCTTCTTAGTAATATATACATTTATTTTCTTCAGACATACACACAACAAAAGTGATTGATTCTTTACTACATCACATCATAAACAAATGGACCTGTAAAAATGGCATGTATAAAATTCAGAAATATTTAAACAGCACATTCCAAGGATATTGCATCCATTTAAGAGACATTAAATGTTTTAGAAGCCATTGAGTCAGCCTGGGTTTCATATATATGCGTCAATACAAAATGCTGCAGCAAATTCAAGTATAGCAATTCTCACACATGAACATATTTATCTGACTCAGGAGAATATTCTTCTTTCAGCATAGAGCACATACCAAACTCTCAGCATGATACAGTTAAACTCTATAACATGGAGGGAATGGGATAAGATCAACTCAATTGACCAAATGCCAAAATGTAGAGGAGGGCATAGATCACAGACGCGGTATAGTTAGAAATTGTACATTACAAGGATCTTATTTGTCACAACAATCATAAGGGTTCTAGGAAAACCATAACAGCTAAACTTGGCCAGTCAGCTCACATTTGCTTTTCTGGAAACATGGAAATGCCACGTTCCTATTTTGAACAGATCTAATGGCGAGTGAGACAGAAAAGCTGCAGTAAGCCAGGGAATCGCACAGGGTTCATGTTTAAATGGCATCAGCTGAATTTACTAAAATACAGTTTTAATTTCAAAGACAAAACAAGCCTCCAATTTTTTTTATTAGCCTCAGAAAGCCACATCCTTCCTAACTGCTAGTTGATTGCAGAGGAGCAACTCCAAGGCCCTCACTTTTGTTTTGTTCCCCCACCACCTCTGCTGCATTGGAGCTGTGACAGGCGCCCTTCGCTCATACTGTGCCCGACAGAAAGACACTGACCCTTCAGTGATGGACAACATGCCAGCCAGCCTTTGGGTTACTGGAATGATCCAATTACTTTCTATATTTTTTTGTAGGGAAACTACTCTTTCTTTTAAAGCTTACTGCACAATGTTTTCTCCCTAAAAACAATTTCTCAATTTTTAAAAATGTTAAATAGTGTCACATAAGATTTGTGTATTAAGACTTCCAAAACATTTGTTTGTTCTTATGAGTGAGCCACTTTTGTTGAAGGAAATGTTTTTTTGCATGATGAGAAAGAAATTGACTTTCCTGTGTTCAGCCAAGCTGAATATGGGAGCTTTGTCAGAAAAACCCCTGAACTCATCATTTATTGGCTCATCCTTGGTTCTTTATTGGGGAAAAAACAACAAAACAAGAGTAAGGAGGGAAGCAGATGTGGTTGATCTGAAGGGAACTTGAGGGATGAGATTTGCAAAGCCAAGTGGCCATCAATTTAAGCAAGACTGACTTCAGCATGCCCTAACAGAACGGAGGAGGAGGCAAAAACTAGCACGTGCCTGAGGTTCACTCCTTCCTTGATTGGAACAGCTCCTTCTGTCCCACTCCATCTGTCCTCCAGGAGCCAACTCAGAGGTCACTGTTTTGGGGAGAAGGCTAACTAACTCCAAGGTTGGTGGTGCCTTCCACCAAACTCCCGCGGGACAACACTTACCACTCTCTGCTGTAATTATTGATTTGCCTGCACTCTCCACAGACCACAGGAGCCTTGGCCATGAAGAGCAAGTGTCCACCATTGTCCTCAACTCTCAGGATCTGTGCCTGGAGCCCTTACTGATAACACAGATGGATAAACAAGTAAAAGACCCGCTGTGTGTTATGGTGGCTTCCCTTGGCAGAAGGTGATTTTGTTTTGCAGTATGGTTTTGCTTTGTTTTGTTTTGTTTTTACGTCTGTGATTATGCCAGAATTTGAGGGACACAATAGGGGGGAGCTGACTCTCAAAAAAATTTGTATTCACAGTTACTCCTTAAATCACTGTTGTCCCAGCATTGACAATAGTAATATGTTAGATTTGTGTCTTAGATGAATGCTTGACAAAAAAGTACATCCACATGGACATATAGGCTCCTGACAGTGGATAGCAGGAGAGGGGCTGGCTGGACACCCTCCTTGATGGGTGGTAAGGACAGCACCCGTGGGCATATACCAGGCTGCATGTAATGGTTGTCTGTCCCTTCAAAATCAAGGCAGAATGACCTGTAATGAATTACATCAATGGTTTTCATATACACAGCGTCATGCATCAACATGATCCAAATGTTATCCTTCTGTAGAGTAAAAATTCTTACTCCAGACACAATGTCTCCATTTCTACAAGTTTAGACTTTGGTAGAGCTGGTTCTTTGTAATTGGAGGCCCACACTCATTTCCCTGTTTGCCAGGCCAGTCACATTCTGTTCCCTAGGCGGTGATGCTGTCTCCCTTCTTCCAGCGCTGCAAGAAAGGAAAACTCTTCGTTTTAATTTGGGTCAACACCAACCAGTTCACCCTTCGCCACAGCTCAGCAGTTGCTTCTCAATACCCAGAAGACTGAAATAGACATAGGCTGTGTTTATACAAAGCAGAGCTGGGCAAAGAACCTCATCCCTGAAAGTAACTTTTCCCCTCCATTTAAAACAAGTTTGAGATTCTGAGTCATGAAAGACCATTTGGCAGGTCCCTGCCAAACAAGGCCTTTGAGTATGGCTAACAACCTAAGGCAGACTGAGTCCTGGTGGGCTGAGCTCACACAATGGACTTTCCTGTCAAGCCACCTGCCCAGAAGAGTCCTGGAGATCATTTCAAGGGGTCCACTGAAATGTTGGGGCTCTCACCGATAGCACTTAAAACTAGAGGGAAGGAAGGAACAACTGAGAATTGAAGTTTGGTGCTTAGCACCCTGAATTTAGGAATGATAGCATCCAAGTAACAGCACAACATCCATTTAGTATTTCCTCTCTAATGAAAGAGTAATTTGTGTCTTGATCAACTTTTGGAAATTTATCAACCTGAACTAGGAGAATGAACAAAAAATACAGACTTATTCTGTTATTCCTGTATGTGGCGTTTTCAGTGCTTTAAGATACCTTAAAGATAATTGATTTATAATAATGTTTGACTTATAATGCAGATTGGGATCTCCTATGATTATCTATGTTTAACTCCCTTACATTTGCCTACCATATTTCAAAGATGAGAAAAGTGGGACCAAGAGAGGTCAAGTGACTTGTCCAGGTCACTTAGTTAGGCACAAAGATGGGGCTGAAATGAGGCCCAGGCCATGTGGCTTCTAGGCCACTGCTCTCCCCACAGCACCACTTACAAGATCTCTCAAGTTCCCTTCTGCTGATTGGCTCTGGGTGGAGCTGGTTAAGGTCAGGCCAAGGGCTCAGCAGCCAGGTGACCAGTACAGGTGAACTCCAAGACTAGGTACACCAAAGGCTCAACTTTTCCCTTAACACCCTACAGATGTTACTGTCTTTCTTCTCACATTCATATCGCTGCATGGGTTCCCTGTAAAAACCTTTCCTTTGTAAATGTGACTGTAAAACCTCCCATTTCACCCTATCAAAATGTGTAAAGGGCTTGGCACATAGTGGATGCCCCAAAACTGTCATTTTTTCCTCTTTGGACTTGACCCCTCATCACAGTGCATTGACTGGAGCATGCTTCTCCTCCTCTGCAGCACTGGATGAAAGAGGTGTGCAATCCTGGAGAGTGGCTGCAGGGACTTCATTTCTGAGACAAAAATGAGCCATTTTCCTTCCTCCACACCTGATGCATTTAGCGTGTGTTTGGATTCAGGCTTGAAAAGCTGAAATAGAATTTCTGTTGCAGAATGTCAGCACTCACGTGCTAAAGTTTAGGTGTCAGGGTTGAGTGTGATGTTCAGAAGAGGGAGGCAGGGGGTCTGGTAAACTGCTGGAGACGAAAGCAAGCATGGAACCTTATTTCCATTTGCTCCCTAATAAATGGTTACCCTCTTTAAAAATGTAGGTAGAAAACTAACAAAAAATTGTTATTCAAATATTTGTCATACTTGCTTGTTTTGCTCTTTAAAGTACTTTATGGGTTACTTTTTAATAGTCTTGTTACTTATCAAACTAAGTTTGGGTCTTTTTATTTTTGATTAAAGCTGCTCACTCACATCCCCATCTAGCAATGCTCCCACTTTCCCTGCTCTTCACCATGACAATCCCTCTGCTATGACACAGGGCCTGGGTGGGAGTGGCACTGTGGATGAGAAACATTCCAACTGATGCTCAGTGTTCGATTAATGGGCCAAGCAAAAGCCTCCAACCCTTGAGACATTGACTAGCCAAGCTGCTGAGCTGAAATCTTTTCATTATGAAAGATAAGGTTTGCTTTAGCAAAAGGAATGGAGACTAGAGTGAGGAAGAAAGGCAAGTTTTTTTGTTTGTTTTTTTATAAATCAATAAACCATTGCTACACTCATTCAAACCTGTTTTGGATGGCTTTGATCTCAATACACTTTATACTTTTGTAGGCCCTGCCTTCTCACATGATTTCCCCTCTTTTAATTTCTAGATTGGACTGAAGCTGATGTACTACCTTACTCCAGACAACTCAGCCACTGCCGGTTGGGGACTTGTGGTGACTGCAACCTCCCATGTGCTCCTTGGAGGGCCATCTCCCAGGCCTGGGTTCTGACATTGGTTCCTGATCCCATTTTGCTGTCTCACCTTGCTCTCATGGTCTAGGGTCTGTCTCTTTCAGTGATGGCATTCTGTTTTCCTGAATGCAGATGTCTCCTGGGAGGTCCCATGCCTGCCTGACTCCAGATGGCACTAACCTGGGATTCCCCACTGCTCTGCTCTGCACCTCTGGTGAGACTCTCACTGTGACTTTTAAGAAGCCCAGTGTTGTCAACTATTACCTGAGCCTTCCTGATGGGTCTCCTGGTCCCATGGACTGGCTCTCACAGCCTCTGCCTGTGGCTAGTGCTTGGATCTTGTCCCTCTTTGTCCCTCCTCTTTTTGCCTGCTCTGAGGGGTCCTGGTCCCCAGATATGACTACCCAGATGCTGAGGATTGCTATGATCATACAAAACAATATGACTGTTTCTGCCCTCCCGAGTTTTAATCTAGTTTAGAAGATAGACCTTATGTAGCTACAGTATAAAGTAAATTTTAAAGGGAGAAAAATATAGATTTTTAAAAACAACAGGAAGATCACAGTAAAATGCACCATTGGTTGCCAGATGCATTTTACGGACAATTGCTGTGGCTATTTGGAGACAGGATTCAGGAAGGACTGAATTTAAACATCTGACCTGGAAAAAGAGTTGTGGATACATTTTTATGAGCTAAAAGGAGAGTGGGGAGGAAATTGTTATGGTCTGAATTGTAACTCCCCAAATTTTATGTGTTGCTATCCTAACACCTCTTGCCTCAGAATGTGACTGTATTTGGAGACAGGACCTTTAAAGAGGTAATTAAGGTTAAAATAAGGTCATCAGGATGGGCCTTGATCCAATCTGATTGGTGTCCTTATAAGAAGAGGAGATTAGGACACAGACACACAGAGGGAAAGCCATGTGAGGACATGGGGAAAAGACAGCCATCTGCAAGCCAAAGAGAGCAACCTGCTGACATCTGAATTTCAGGCTTCCAGCCTCTAGAACTGTGAGACCTGTGGTGCTTTGCCAGGACAGCCCGATCACATTGATACAAGGGATTCCAAATGCATGGGGCTGTGGCAGCAAAAGCAGGAGCACACGCAGGAAGAGAGGACCCTTTGCTTAGAGTAGTGAGGCTCCTGGATATGATGAGAGACTAGAGGGAGTCCGTGAATGAGTCCCGGGAGCAGGTGGGCCGGTGGGCCAGAGACAGCAGGAGCACCAGGAAGCAGGAACCTTTCACTCAGATGAGGTCTGTGCACTCAGGTTAGCACTGCTTCGTGCTGACCTGGAACCAACTTGAGTCTATGAGATCAATCCAGGCTTTGAAGAACCTACGGGGAAGTGAAAGGGAAAAACCACAAAGACGAGGTGAAGGATGAAGAGGATGGGAAAGAGAAAGTGACTCCGGGGGCTTGGTAAATTGTCAGGAGGTTGTAAGTTATCAGGGAGTGAGAGTTGACTGGTAAGAAGAAGTGCACTCTAGGGAGGGGCCAGACAGCACTCCTGACTACCAGCTCTTTCTAATATGTGGCTGCTCATGTGTTTGTATCTTTCATTTGGAACTAATAGTAAAAAGCAGAAAGACAGCAATGTGGGCAGAGGGTAAAAGCCCTTGGGAAGGACCTTGAGCTGCCTTCACCTTACCTACACCCTGGAGGCTGTGAGGGGGAGGAGCAAAAAGGCCAGCTTGCAGCATCAGGCTTAAGGCCTGATGTGGGGAGGGGATGAAGGGTCTGAGGGAAACCCCAGCTTATCACCTAGGGTAATGCATGGCACTCTCTATCCCATGAGAACTGGCACCCACAGGAGTAAGGGCACCCCATCCCAATGTCAGTTACTGCCTATAAGTTTGGCAAGAAGTGGAGGTTGAAATTATTGAGAGAGAGGAAAAGATAGGGAAAGAAGGTAGAAGGGAAAGAAGCAAGACAGACAGGAGGCAGGAGAAGGAAAGCTGCCACACAAAGGAGGACCAAGCCTTCCTTTCTGTGTCCTGCATGGACAGTGGTGCTATTACTGGCCTTGATCCTCCCATGTTCTGCCATGTCAGTCCTGTACCCATTATTACCCCAGGCCTCACCCTGAGCCCTGTGGGAGAGTCGCATCACCTAACGCTGCAGACACCCTGCCCCAGGTCCAGGAACAAAACACTTTGTTTCTAACCTGGAATGTCTTCCTCTCCTTCATTGTCCATTAGCACTGGAGAGAGAACAGGGAACCGGTCCCTCCAATAAAGCACTAGCTCAGAAAAATATGGCTTCATCACCCCATAGTAATGCCATTTCAAGTCAAGTTAAGCAATTTCAGCCTTAAATCAAAAGGAAAAATAGGAAAGAAGGAAAATGAGGAGAGACCTGCTAGAACTAGTACCTATTCGTCTTTGGGAAGACATCCCTCTCCCAGCACCTCTGTGCCCCACTTTGTAATGAGCTCCAGGGCATACTCTCCAAGGCCCTGCTACAGAGGGCTGTGGTCAGGAAGCCTTCCCCAGGAGCCACACTTGGCCTGAAGGCTTCTGGGAATTGCTTCAGCAGGGTTCCCAGTCTGGGAGGGACTTCACACCAGCCCCGGTCAAATGGCACCTACTGGTTATTGCTACTCTCAGGGTCAGCCAGGACATGTTGGGGGATTTTACCAACTAGGTGAAGAGTTGAGAGATTTCCATGGACTTCCTTGGGATTCTGCTGACTGGCTGTTCTACAAAATATACCAGTGGAGGGGGTGGTGAGTGCTTCCCTGTTCTCTTGACGCCTATGTAGAAAGTCACAACGGTAGACTAAGTGTATCTTTCGGGTGGACAGGTGATATGGAGCCAATCCCACCCCTGATTATGAACTTGTCACTTTATACCTAACAACTCATGCAGGTTGGGAACAGTAAGTGGAGATGTAGCAACGGCATATTAAAAAAAAAAATGTTTGCTGATCACCAAAATCTACTGCTTAGCATTATATTCATAAAAGTGTAAGCTAGCAATTGTATACATCAGGGATGGCAAATTATAGTCTATGGATTAAATCTGGCCCATGCCTGTGAACTAAGACTGGTTTCTACATTTTTAGAGGATTGTCCCCCCACCCAAAAAAGGAAATTAAGCAAAGCAGAATGTGTTACAGAGATGGTATGGCTCCACAATGCCTAAGTGCCTAGCTATTTACAGAAGTATTCCAACCTCAGGTATCCCTTAAATAGATCTTTATTCTTTAGTTCATCTGAAAACATCCTTCCTCTCCCCTATTTCTAACAATGCCTCTTAGAAGAATACATTCTTGACTTGCAACAGATGAGCTTGGAACACACCCAGCTTATTAGCTAGGAACCGTCTGTGCCTCTCTGTATTTTTCATGCCAAGTGCATTTAGTGCAGGAGAGGAAGTGAGCAGTTTGCTGACAGTGATGTTGGGATGTATACAATGACTCTCAGGCTCCCTGGGAAAGGAGAATCTTGAAATTCCCTTTGGGACCTTTGCATTCCTGAAGTCCTTAAGGTGTCAATCACTGCTGGCTTTACCTTCTGTGTCACCTCATTTAGTAAGACAAGAGCTCCCTGCCCTGCTTATTTCCTTAGCTTTGCTGTTGACTATCTAGGGAGAAAGAGCAGAATTACATCAGTTTGCCTTTTAGCCAATGAGAGAAGCATAGACAAATATGCACTCAGTCCCTAGAACAATCTTGCTGAGTTATACCAGGAGAGAAGGTACAAACAGCTGAAAATGTGAACTAGAGATGAATTAGTGAGCATAAAATTCAATTCAGGGTCTCAAGAAACACAATGGGCCTTGGAGATCGTGAAGGCTCATCGAAAAAGGAGTCAGAGGCTAGATTTGGTTCAAAGAAATCCTTAAACCTCTCCCTACTCCTCTACTCTCATTTCTTCATATGTTAAGTGCAGATAATCTATATTATGGAATAATACTCAGGAATGACTTGAGATAGGCAGAAGTACCATAAAAGGTATGAAGTAGTGTACAAATGGGAGGAAATATTAAACTGATATTGGAATTTTCTATCTTCACTTATGTAATACTAGTGGCCTGATGCACAAAATTCATGCACAGGGGAGGGGGTGTTCCTCAGCCCGATCTGCACCCTCTCCAATCTGGGACCCCTTGAAGGATGTCCTACTGCCAGCTTACAGGGATTGGTCCTAAACTGGCAGTCAGACATCGCTCTCACAATCCGGGACTGCTGGCTCTTAACTGCCCACCTGCCTGCCAGCCTGCCTGATTGCCCCTAACCACTCTGCCTGCTGGTCTGCTCAATCCCAACTGCCCCCTGCCACCATCCTTCTTGCCCCCAAATGCCCCCTCTGTCAGCCTGATCACCCCAACTGCCCCCCTGCTGGCCTGCTCACCCCCACCTTTCCTCCCCACTAGCCTGCTCGCCCC
>PVJC01013377.1:0-18514 GCA_004026665.1 Murina feae | reverse complement strand
TAATTATTTTTTTTATTACATAAAGTTTTACAAAGATTGGTACATATATCTCTTTTTTCCCCTGCCCTTCCGCCCGCCTCCCCTACCCCCCAGTGTTTTGTGTCCATTATTTATGCTTAAATGCATGATAGTATAGATTGCATCTGAATGTACCTACTATTATTCAGGCTTTTTAATAGGTCAGCATCTTTATTATTATTTTCTCCAGATACAGTATACATTTGCTCTTAGATTTTTTGGATCCAATTAAGTCTGAATCTTTCAGTGTTTAGCATTTCCAGCTGACAAGGTGGCAATGTGGACTATGGCATGGAGGGAAAGTAATGTAATAACTCCATAGTTACACAGAAAGGAAAGAGAAAATGAGTATGCATTGCTTTAGGGCAGTTCTTGCTTATCTCTTGCAGTAGCATATTCCTGAACCATCCATCCTGCTTTGAGTAATATCCATGGTAAATCTTTCTCCTCGACAAGCCCCTCCCTGATGCCATAACCTTCCTTTTGGGTGGGGCACTCAGTAATCTGTGTTGCAGGAGCAAAGGAGAGATGGCATTTTCCTGCACAAGGCAGATAAGGTCCATCCTCAGCCCCTGTGACATTTGGGTCTGGGGAGCATGAATGAGGTAATGCTGATGGGAGCACTGGCCAGGGGCCAGGTGCCCTCTGCTGAAATCCTTACTTGTGTTTGCCAGCCCAGCCCCACAACAGTCATGTTGCAGGGACTTTGGAGGCCAGAAGGCCACTACTGCCATTGCTTTTTAAAGATGGTGGCCTGCTCTACAGCACACTTTGCAGACAAGGAACAGTTTCCAACAGTGTTCCAACTGGCTTAACCAGAGCTGTGTGCAGGTGGTTTCATGGTTAAAAATCCTAGTAGTGTAAAAAGAAATCAGAGTAACCGGTGAGCATACATCTGATGTTGTCTCTATAGTTACCACCTCTGCCTTCTATTTCATCACCCTGTTTCGCTTGCAAGTTTACTTGCCATGCACTTGGGCTCCCTTTTCCCTTAGCTGATAAGCAGAGCTCTTTCCTTAATTAAGTCAATACATAGGCAAAGGCAGCACCTCTTTTGGCAAGAGGACCTGAGCAGAACCAGACCCAGAAGCAAGTGAAAATGTGTGTCAAGCTGTGATTAAGTAGCTGTGATTAAAGACTGAATAATTATCCTCCCAAGCAAATAGGTCTTAAAATGTTCTCTCAGGCTATAAGCATGAAACCTACTGGACCTGCATGATGGCTCACTATGAAGGGGAGAGGGCCTGGGACACTCAGGGCATAAAGTGTTCATTTAAGAAAGGAAATCTAGGACCAAGGGGTGGTCATCTAATAAGTAGCCACAGCTGCCAACTGATTCCTCATGTGCAAAAATTGCCCAGGCCTCTGGCAACTTGGAGATCAGCATTCTGAACCAGGGCCCCATTGTAACAGATATGACACTCACGTATTTGACACATTGTCTGAGCTCTGTGTAATCCTGGTGAGATACCTGTAATTTCTTTTCTCTTTCTCAAACTAAAAAAAAATTGTTGGAATATAGTTGATAAAAGTAATGTCATATTTGTTTTTATTTAGTTTACAAAATGATGTATTTTCTGAAAGTGTGCCAATTAACTGTGGTTGGTTGTCAATAACACCAGTACCCTATGCAATGTATTTCATACCCACACATGCGTTTTGCTATTCTAGGCCAATGCAGCAGCCTCTTCTGCATTCTCTTATATGCCCATTTTCTCCCAATTTGATACAGTTTGTCCTCCTTGCAAGGCCTGAGTAACATTCCAGGCAGTGATCCCTAGGAAAGTGGTGGATTCTGATAGTTAGAATTATAGATGCCAAACCCTTTCATTTATGACCTACTGTTTGTTGGTTTTGGCTGGAATGAATATTTGGCAGCATATTTATCGAGGTTAATTGGCAAGCAAATCCCAAGGGAGCAAAGCATTAAAAAGTTTGGGTATGGGTTAGCATCCTTAGCATACCCAGTCCTGCTTTGGGGACTTTTACCCCCACTATTTATGAGACAGGGGTACTGTGGGGGAAAAACAACAACATGCAGACTTAAGTGTTAGGGAGAACCAGGGTTGACTCATGGTTTCTCCCTGGCTTTGAGCCAATCCTTAATCACTCTCAACTCTCAGGTTTTAATCTAAAAAATGTGAATATTTTTGAAATTGTGAAATGGCTATGAGGTTTAGAGACAATGAATACAAAAATGCCCTGGTCATGCCTGACACACAGTAGCACTTAACAAAAAAGCCTTAAGAAAATATTTATTTACCCAAATACCACTGTCTACCGTGGATGGACCAATTCAAGTAGGTGGTGAGAAAGTTACAATCCTTGATATTCTGGAGAGCTTAGCATACATACACTGAGTGATTACAAGCAGGAGATGTCTTGGATGAGACACAACAGAGGTGAAAGGAAGAAAACTGTGACAAGCAAAATGCTTTCCTGAAATCCTTGCAACATTTGGTGACATTTTTGAATAAAGAGATTCAAGGTCTCTCGTAATGCATGCGATTTGAATTGCAGAAGAAATCAGGTTTTGCCTATTCCATCATGTCAAGCTGCTGAGACAATCCCAAAGCAACTGTTTTACATAACACATTAGAGTAGACATTCTGACCCCTGTTGCTCTGGGCAAATTCTTCAAACTCCAAATAGATGCAGTAAACATGTAAGTAAAAATATGACCACCATTTGTTTAACTGTGACAATTTTAGATAGTTTTTGGCATGCTCAAAGGTACAGAGATTTTTTTGTGGGTGAATGAAAAATATCTTGGATATTGTTATCCCACTTTGGCTAAGTCTTAGGTGACATTATTAATTTCTTGTAAAACTGGAGTGTTTATACATAATACCATATTATGGGAAAGGAAAAAAATGCTAAAGTTTGCCTCCCTGGAGGGAATGGGGTTGGGGAAGAGTGTAGCAGACAATTATTTATGGATTATTTTGCATGAACACAATTGTCATGGCTTTTGTCTGACGATGGAAAGATTCTCTAGTTGTTTATTTTGATTAGCACTGGCATCAATGTTTTCTGGTGATCTTAAACTTCCTAATATCTAATATTTAGATTTGTCTGTAATGATGTTTAAAGATCATCTCAAACATGGAGGCATATTTTGCTGAAGAAAAACTGTTACCATTCTTCCTGGAAGGGGAAGCCTGGCCAGAGTGTTTTTTAAAATTCAGATTCTGAAAGAAGTTCTTCTCAATAATGAAACTTATTTTTTCCTATTAAGGCAGAAGAGGAACGAGGTTTGCATATTCACATCCTTCCCTGATGCCTACATCCATAATAGGACACCCACATCTGGTAGAGCTGTTATGGGATATGCAGAAAGACCAGAAAAGTCTTAAAATCCAGCCAACATCTAATGCCAGAATCCATTTATGAGCTCAAGGCAGAATGTCTATCTGGTCAGCAAGAAGACACTCTCCAGAAAGAGGTGAGAAAGTGGTAATATTCTATGTCCAAACGTAACCAACAACCAAATCCAGTCCACATACAAACATTCCCTCCATGGCAGTATGTGCAGGTATTAACTTGTCAGAAGGATTTAAGGAAATTATCATTTTGCTGCAAGGGGAGAAGAAATAGATGATGTTGGGTACAATTTTGCCATGAAGGTTTAGATAACGGCTACATTCTACTTGAAAAATTTTAGAGGGAATTACCTAAATATGGGGAAAGAGGCCACTGAAATGATAAGTAATTTTAGACCAGTGATTCTTGTCAATAATTATTTCAAAACCATAAATCTCATTTTAAATTCTTACTGTGAAATATGAAAAATATTTTAATTTTTACTTATAATTACCATCTTCACATTTAGTAGGTACACTGAGTTATTAAGGTTTACCAAAATTTGGTAGACAAAAAACAAAAAATGCATATAGCCTGAAGAAAGTGGAAATGATGAAGTGAATGGGATACTGGATCTTTTACCAGGCTAAATGGACATCTGTCAAAAACTCTTTGCAAACTCCTGCTATTGATGGGCTTTTCGTCGGTATGCTCCCAAGATAAGTGCGTGTCACTCAAATTTCAGGATGTGTATACTCAGATCATGAGGCTCATTTCAACCTTCCACAGGTGCGTGGGGACCTTGGCTCTCGTCCATTATGCAATAGTGAAGCAGCTGAGGAGAAATGGAAATCAAGATGTGCCTTTCAAATATTATCACCTGTGGCTTTTCATAATAGGGTTCTGAAATGGGTGATTTGTCCAGAAAGATCTTTCTAGGCCATGTCACAAAGGCTGTAGAGTAATTTTGCAGCCTCTAATTTAGCATGAAATTAACGCCCATCCCACCCCAACCTTTTGATCTTTAAGTACGTTACATGAGAAGACTCCCTCCATCCGATCTAGGAACTGCTTAATGGAATTTTGTTCACAGTAGTTAAGTTGAAAAAATTACCTTCATCTCCACTGTCTTCCAACAGGAAAAACCATCCCTTCACTCACTGGTTCTTTCATCATACTCTAGACCCAAGCCTAAAGGATGTGCCTCCTTTAGTGCAGAGATACGAGTGGCTCTCACCCTCATCCTTAGAGAATCAGGAGAAGTAGCTGGTCAGATCGCTGAAAAAGGTAAATCTCACTGTCAAGTTTAACCCAAGCTGAGATACTGGATGTTTCAGCACTGAAGTTTAAAACTTGCTCTAAAAATAATGAGCATCAGCCACCATCTTAAGGCTCTTCCTCTCCAGGCCCTCACCCTGTAAATATCCAACACTGCTGTCAGTAAGGTTAGCCTGAAAATAAAATCCCCTCACTCCATCAAGAACTAGCTCCAAACTTAGAGTGTGTGCTGAAAATATTCATGACGAAATCATAATTCTATATTTATAGACTTTTGGATTGTGCATGAAATGCTGTTTCCCATGGTGTTTTTCAATGAAAGGGCCAGCCGTGGAGAGCGGGTTCAGAGGATGCCCCAGAGAGCATTAGCCTCAAGGACGCGCTGTTTATCCTCATGTTGAACTGGATGGCCCTGTGACATCCTCCCTCCTCCCTGAGCTCTACCCATTCCCCAAGAATCGATCTCCTCCCCCACCCATTCCCAGATGGTCCCTGATTGGAGGGTTCTGTCTTGTCATCCAGGAAGAGTGAACATGCCTCAGATTATCTCCTGTTCCTTCTGACCTTTCCTGTCCTCTAGACTTCCTCCCCGTTTTCACTGAGGGAGATGGTGTGGATCTTAATGGTTGGAATTTGATGGTTCTCTCCATGGCTGGGGGTCGAGGGCCCCATGCAGCAGCAGACCTGCAAAAAGCTTTTACTTCTCACCCGGGCTGTGGTGCAGGCTGACTGGTCTTTGGACACTGTAATCTTGGCAGATCCACGAGGCAGGGAAGAGAAAAACTTCCATTCACAGACTCCATCTGTCTTAGAGATCTTATAGAAGGTCTCTCCTGAGCTCACGGGGATGCGCACCAGGTCCTTGTGCTGCCCTTCCGAGGCGTGGCTGGGCCGGTGCAGGGTGTATCCCAGGGCCCGTTTGGAAGACTGCTTT
Organism: Murina feae; assembly: GCA_004026665.1. Taxonomy (NCBI): domain Eukaryota; kingdom Metazoa; phylum Chordata; class Mammalia; order Chiroptera; family Vespertilionidae; genus Murina; species Murina feae. The sequence goes on along the minus strand of PVJC01013377.1, from coordinate 12,981 downwards.
CTGCGGAGACACTGGATCCTCAAGACATTCTGAAAGGCCTTTTTAAACTCTTGACTGGAGCATGGGTATATAATAGGGTTGATGCAGCTGTTTAGGTATCCGAGCCAAAATGCTATTTTAAAAACTGTTTCAGAGGGCTTGAAGTCAGGGAAGAAAGACCCTGGAAGGAAACACATAGATTCATACATATTACTTGCAAGCCAACAGGTCAATGGTCTAGGAAAACAAGCAAACAAACCAACAAACATCTTTTTATATTAATTTTTAAAAGTTTCAAATGATCCCAAGTGCATTTGAGTTTTTCGCATTTGACTGACTAGCTCTGAGGAATGTAGTTCTTTGCACTATTCCCAAGCCCATTCCCTTTGGCCCACATGTGCAACATCAATAATGTGAGTCGGCCCAGTGGGAAGGGTCGCACTGGTTCTCAGTGACAAACATTCCATCATGTCAGCTTGAAAGCTTTACATAATGAAAACTCGGAACTTAGGCGGAGTCTTACAGATGCAAATTTTTTTTTTGCCTGAATTTTAAAATAACTTGGAATTCATTCAAATGACCCATATAAAAATGGGGTTATTTTAGTATTCCTTTTGTTCTTTAGAGCAATGTTATACACACACCCTAAATAGTTATGAATTCCTTCTATCCTGAATATTGAAATTGTATATTTTAATAACAATCCAAAATTTATAAAATATTAGCTTTGTTAACTTTTGGCCAGTGACTTTCAATTACACTGTAAGTACAGTCACCTACCCACTATGCTTAGACTTACACTTTTATGTTGGTGCAATTTCAGCAGAAACCGCGCTTTGAATTTTGAGTTGTGACCTTTCTTGGGCTAGTGATATGTGGTACGATGCTCTCTATGATGCTGAGCAGTAACAGCAAGATGATTTTGCCTCACTGTAGGCTACTGTAAGTGTGCTGAACTCATTTAAGGCCAGCCTAAGGTAGGTTAGGTGTGTTAAGTGCATTTTTTTATGTATGGTCTTTTCAACCACAATAGGTTTATTGGGATATAACTCTATTGTAAGTTGAGGAGTGTCTGTATTTTTCTTTGATGATGTGTTTTGATGATACAATATACTTCCTCGTTCAACACACTCCAATGGCTGCCAAGTGCTTATAAAATGCTTGTAAACTGCTTGACATTCAGGGTTCTCCACAGAACTTGACCTAACCTAGCTTTCTAACATAATGCTTTTACTCTAACCAGACACTATGAACTTGTCTGCAAGTTTGTAGCGAGGTTGGTTGCTCACTTTTTTTTGTCCTTTTGAGTTGGATCTCAATATCTAAAATGCTCTTTCCTATCCTCTTTGGCTACTCAAGTCTTGTTCATTACTTAACAAAGCAGGAATCGAGTTTCAGACCTCTTTAAATATTATACCATAACTATCACATAGCCATTGACAGCAGAATAACAAAAACCACGAAACCTTAAAATAGGAACAATCTGAGGCATTATCTTACTAAATTACTCAATTTCCAAGTTAAAAGCATGATGATTGTCACCCTCTTGATAGCTATGGTACTAATGCAGTGATGGATAAAGGGATCTAGAACTCCCAGTCCAGTGTTCTTTATTCTCTGCGCAGCTTTTTTCTTTTGCTCCAGCTTAAAACCTTTATTTTATTTTATTTTAAAAATATTTTTTATTAATTTCAGAGAGGAAGGGAGAAGCATCCTATATAATAACAGGCTAATATGCAAATAGACTGAACAGCAGAACAACCGAACAACCGAACAACCAAACAACCGGTCACTATGATGTGCACTGACCACCACGGGGCACGTGTGGAACGTGGCAGGTGTTGGCCACCACAGGATGTTGGAGCAGGTGAGCAGGGGTGCCAGCGAGGTGGGGCGCCAGTCACTATTATTGGCTTGAGCCTCTGGTGGTTACTGAAAATTCTTGACTCCTGTGCACCACAGTTCCACCAGGCACTTGCACTTGCTGCCATTGCTGGCCCTGCTCGCACCCACTGCTGGTGCCCAGCGCCGGCCCCAATCACTTGGCCGTGTCAGTGGGTGCAAAGGGAGGCTGCTGGCCCTGATTGCCCCTCAAGGCTTCTCTACCTGCCCCTGCTCCTGAGGTGCGTGACTGGGGCCAGCAGCCGCTGCTCCCATTCACTGACAGCACCAGCCCTGCTCGCACTCACTGCTGGCACTGGCCCCAATCGCTCTGTGCCATCAGCTGGTGGGAGCGGGGCTGGCACCATTAGCACATGGGAGCAATGGTGGCTGGAGAGGAGCTACTGGCAGACAGAGGACCACGGGCCATGGCAGGAGGGCTGGGTGGGGGCACAGAGGATGGGCTGAGACCTGTACCTGTGCCTACTGCAGCTTTGAGGCCCACAGTTCCTTTCAAAGTGCATAAATTGTTGCACTGGGCCCTACTGAATAACAGAGAATCATTGATTGGCTACCTTCTGCACATGCCCAACTGGGGATCAAGCCTGCAACCTAGGCATGTGCCTTGACTAGGAATCGAATGGGTGACCTCCTGATTCATTTGCCGACTCTCAACAACTGATCCACACCAGCTTTTATGTCTTCTTTCTCTCTCTACTCTATGGACCCATTAGAGACATGACAAACTGATAGGTGTCCTTATTCTAGCAAACAATGCCCTAAAATTTAGTAGAGGATCTCATCAATATAAACAAAGAGTACACTTAAATATTGCCCAAAACCTCCAAAATGATACAGTGGTCAATGGGAGTATATATTATCTCTGAGGCACACTCCCTGCTAAGTTCAGTGTGTCTCAAATAAATTAACACACACACACATACCCCGAATAGTTGTAAAGTATTATTCTTTAGTGCCAAATCTTTTGTTTTCTTATAATTATAATAGGATTTATTTATTTATATTGAGTGCCTGGTTTGAGCCAGGCCTGTGCTGAACACTTTACATACAATTTTGTCATCATTAGCAACATCCCCACTTTACAAATGAGGAAACAGTGGTTTAATGAGGTTGAACAGCTTAATTAATGACACATGGGCAGACGGTTGCTGGTAGAGGTGGGATTTAAAACTGGACAGGTGGCTTTTTGGGCCTATGTTTCTATATGGAATCTCAAAATAGATTCGAATAATACACTTCTTGGGAAAGAAGATGTTGAATAGAGAGTGATAAAGTGTATAGTTGCAGGAAGCTAAATTGGAAAGATGCTTTTTCTTTTTAAAAATTTGTATTGATTTCAGGTGTACAGTGTAATGGTTAGACAATCACATACTTTACAAAGTGATTCCCCTAATATTTCAAGTTCCCACCTGATCCCATGCATAGTTATTACAATATTATTGACTATATTCCCTATGCTGTACTTTACAGCCTCGTGATTATTCTATAACTACCAATTTGTACATCTTAATCTCTTCTCCTCTTTCACCCAGTCCCCTAATCTCCTTCCTCTCTAGCAGCCACCAGTCAATGAGTCTATGTGTCTATGAGTCTGTTTCAATTTTGTTTGTTTATGTTTGTTTGTTTATGCTTTTTCAAACTTCATTTGAGATGTGAAGAAAGTGGCTAAGGCCAACAGGAGTGGTGGTTTTGCTTGAGTATGATCAGTTCTATCTAGAAAAAATTATTTTTACATGATGATGCCGATATATTGTCCAATATATTTTTGTAATATAATAGTGAGATGATTAAGGGAACCCATTTCACAAAGGCATGCCTTGACCTGGCCTTAATGAGAATATATGAGCAGGGTATACCAAGAACTATTTTGTCTGAGAATTTTACTATTCTATAAATCAACTAGAAAGGGGAGTACATTTCTATTATTTTAAGAATTTTAATTAAGAAAAGAAAAATACATGAATTATGAATGGGAAAGCTAATAAATTGATTTGGGATCCTTGGCATTTCCCCCAATTCCTACAAGGAAACTCTTTCTGCTTACAGAGCTTTGATCTGCAAGCATAAATATAAATCTCAAATTTCCTTTTAGTCCCTTACCTTCAGGTCTGGCGGACTCAGAGCTGAGTTCCTGGGCTCTCTCTACTGTGGCCTTCCTGCTGTGTCTACAGCTTCAGAGCTAAATACTGGTCCTCCCCACCAGATATGTCTAAACCTGCATGATGTGCCTACTCCCAACCTGACAGTTCCTAGGGGCAGGCCATGGGATCCATTTTTCCTTGTAGTGTTTGTCCTGCCCTGGGGATGATTCTCTTTCAGCAGATACTGGTTGGGGTTAGGAAAAAGACTCATAACTATATTTCCCTCAGGAACTTTGCAAAGGTGAGAAAAGACAACAATGGGCTGTTTCCCTCCTTACTTGCATTCTTCAGATCCTTGGATCTTTTTCTTGCCTTCATTTTTTCTCTGCTGGGAAGGGGAGATTGAGCTGTGATCAGGCTTAGAAAATGGCTGTTGCTGCCTGGTCCCAATCAAGGTCCCCTCATCCTGCTAGCTCCTCTCTATCCAAACCTTCATGCTCAGGGACTTCTCTGAACTCTTCATTATTTCTATCCCCAACCTCACCTTTTTTCAGATCCCTTTCTTCTTGATGATGCTTTTTAGAATGCGAAGGAAGGTGGATCATGCTTCTCCCTGTCCTCCATCCTTCTTGGCATGGAGCACCAAAGTCAAAACTGCCTGGTTTAGAGATCGATGCCTCTGACACAGTCACATGGTTGTAAACTTCATCTAGGCAGGTACTATGTTCCTTTTGTCTACTCATGGAGTTCCAAAACCCAGCACAATGCTGGCTTCTTCAACATATCCTCCCAGTTTTTGTCAAATGAATGGTTGATTCTGTAACCAACGAACTGAGTGAACAAATGTGTCTCCCTGGCCTCTTCATGGCTCTGCTTTATGATGTGACCTAGCCCTGTGTTTCTCTTCCTGCCCACGCTTTTCTTCTGTAATTTCCTCCCCAATTTTTTGCTCAGTTTCTGTTTAATCCTCTAGCTTTCCCTGGGATAGTATTTCTTTTTTTTTCTCTTGCTGCATTAGTTGATGTCTAGTTTTTCTCATCATGCTTCATAGAAAGAGCAAGATTTTTGAATTCTCTACATGGACATAGGGACTGCTATTTCTCTTATTCCTGAAGGTCTTTTGTGCTCCTCAACAATCTCTTCACAGATTTTGCTTCAAGAGGAGCATATAGCTCCCAGTTTAATCCCTTGAACCCATCACACTGAAGGTCAGGTTATCCCTTTATATGAATCCGTCTGCTTTAATTCTTGAGCTTTGTAAAACTCCCAAGCCCTCAGGACTCTTCACTTCACTAAGTTTCCTTTCACTATTTGGTGCTGCAGAATATCTGACTCTTTTCTCTTCAAGATCTTCTGAACATCCTAGTCAACTAAAACTTGGACAGACAAAGATGGACAGAACACGAGTTTATCCCTGAGCACCATCAACATGTTGGAGATTCAGAATTGTTATCTCCACTGTTGAGGCCTCTATAATCCAAGGGGAAATTGAAAATTATGATTTCAAATAATGCCACTATGTCTCATCACTTGATGTCCTCTCCCTGGGAACATCTGACTTTTTATTCTTGATATGGGGTTCATCTAAAGACTTACAATGGAGGGTGCTGGGGAACCTTCCTAGTGAAGAATTGGTCATAATAGTCACACTTTAGTCACAAAGTTACAGCAAAGTTTGCTCTTAATGTCCCCAATACAGGAGAAAAATATTTTTCTGCCAATTTTGATTTTCTGTTTTTTTCCAGTGGTGCTTCTAGTTCACTCTATGACAGTTGCGACAAAAGTGGCATTCTCAGGAAGAAACCAAGACGGCAGCATAGGTAAACACCAGAATTGCGGCCAGGCACAACTATTTCAAAATCACAACGAAAAGAAAAAATGGACACCACCCAGAACCACAGGAAGGCTGGCTGAGTGAAAATTCTACAACTAGAAAGAGACTGAGACTCAGAGGAAGTGCAGAAACAAAGTATGGAGGTACGGAGGCGCGTGGGGCTCAGGGAGAGGGCTGGCGCTAGAGATCATGGTTCTTTTTCAATCCGGAGGGAGCCACAAGCTCCCAGTGGCTCTGAACTCCAGTTCCAGGAGAGTTTCTGGGGACCCAGATGCATACCTGGAGAGGTTGGACTAATTGGCACTGGGAGGAAATCCAAAGTGGGTTTCTCTCAGCATTGCTTGCAGTGATTACCTTGGTACACAGAGACCCAGTGTCCTCTTAGCTCAGGGCTGAGAATCAGCCATAGCTGACTCCCTGAGACCCCGCCCCTCCCAAGCTGTGTGCAGAGGCTTTTGCATATAAAAGGATGAGTAAACACAGGCAAAGGCTAAAATAGCACCTTCTTAGAGATACAAGAGCCAGTGTCACCCAGTGGCCAGAGTGGGACCATCCTAAATACAACTCCTCAGATCCACAAGGGACACACTTGGGGCAGACGCAGTGAGTACCAAAGCCCCACTGAAACAACTCTTGTCCCATAAGGTTGTCTCCAGCACAGACGTTCTCCCACTGTAGACACAGATGACTCTCATAACCAAGTGGCTTATAGGTTAATTCCTCTCAGTGATCACCTAACACAGAAAGCCACTCTATCAACCCAGGGAAGCAGCCAAAATGCGGAGACAAAGAAACAAGTCACAAATGACAGAAATGGAGGAAAGCAAAATACTGGATATAGAGTTCAAAACCACGGTTATAAGGTTTTTCAAGAATTTTCTAGAGACTGCTGATAAATTTAGTGAGACCCTCTAGGATATGAAAAAGGACCAGCTAGAAATTAAGCATACTCGGACTGAAATAAAGAATAATGTACAGAGATCTAGCAGCCGACTAGAGGATTGCAAGAATCAAGTCAAAGATACGAAATGTGAAGAAGCAAAAAACACTCAATTGGAAAAGCCAAAAGAAAAAAGAATCCAAAAATATGAAGACAGCGTAAGGAGCCTCTGGGACGACTTCAAGCATACCAACATCAGAATTATGGGTGTGCCAGAAGAAGAGAGAGAGCAAGATATTGAAAACCTATTTGAGGAAATGACAGAAAACTTCCCCTACCTGGTGAAAGAAATAGACTTCCAAGTCCAGGGAGCACAGAGAATTCCAAACAAAAGGAATCCAAACAGGACCACACCAAGACACAGCATAATTAAAATGCTAAGAACAAAAGACAAGGAGAAAATCTTAAAAACTGCAAGAGAAAAGCAGTTAGCTACCTACAAGGGGGCACCCATATGGACTGTCAGCTGATTTCTCAACAGAAACTTTGCAGGCCAGAAGGGCGTGGCAAGAAATATTCAAAGTGATGAATAACAAGAACCTATAATCAAGATTACTTTACCCAGCAAAGCTATCATTCAGGATTGAAGGTCAGATAAAGAGCTTCACAGACAAAAAAAAAGCTAAAGAAGTTCATCACCACCAAACCAGTATTATATGAAATGCTGAAAGGTATCCTTTGAAAAAAGGAAGAAGAAAAAGTAAAAATAAAAATTATAAACAACAAATACATATCTATCAACAAGTGAATCCAAAAATCAAGTGAACAAAAAATCTGATGAACAGAATAAACTGGTGAATAGAATAGAATCAGGGGCACAGAAAAGGATTGGACTGACAATTTTCGTGGGAAAATTGTTGGGGGTGCAGGAAGAGACTGGACAATAATCATACACCTATGGATGAGGACAGCGGCGGGGGGGGAGTAAGGACAAAGGGTGGGGTGGGAACTGAGAGGAGGGTAACTATGGGGGGGGGAAGAGGAACAACTGTAATAATCTGAACAATAAAGATAAATTTAAAAAAATAAATAAAAATTAACAACCTGGGGCCATTAAAAAAAAAAAAGTGGCATTCTCAAATTCCAGCCCAGTACAGGGAATTAGAAAGTTCCTCTTCAGTTCAGCTCTTTCAGAGTCAGGATGACTTGATATGGAAGCATAAATCTGTGAGTCAATCTTCTTGGTCGTAGCCTCCTGGCTTCTATGCTTCATTTCAATTCCTTGGAAACATGACATCTTTAAGACAATTTTGAAACATTGGGTTATGATAAACCCTAACTAGCTGGAGTCACAGAATACTAGAATGTGAAGACTGGTAGGATCATAGAGACTAGCAAACACTGTCAACCCTTCCTTTATAGATGAAGATAGTAAGCCTGAGGAAAGAAAGAGGGTCCCAAAAAAATCACCTCGCTCATTTGTGGTCCAGACAGGACTATATGCAGACTCTGCTCCACTTCACCCATTTATGCTCTTAATCTTAAGTGCCATTTAGTAACCCCACAGAAAGTCTTAATTGCAATATGTTTAGATGTTAGCATAGGATGACAACATGTTTTGTAGAGATGATGAGAAAGAAGGGAGAGGATAGTAACATCATAAATAACTACATCATTCATAAAGTCATAATGTACTGTTCAGACACTGGAAAAAAGAACAGTCGGTGATGAGCTTGGGAGGGCTCATCTGTAGGATATCACATTAAGAAAATTGGAGTCTGAATACTCCAATTAAAACAATGCAAACTCCAAAGAGGAAACTGATGTTACATGACCATGAAAGAAAATAACCCTTAATTATTTCTCCTTGTTCAAACAGTAGTCTCTCCATGGGTATGGGTTTCAGACCAACGTGACTGGTATGCATCCAATGTGACAAGCTGTCACACAGATAGAAAGCCAGTTCCCCAGGCCAAGGAACTCCAAGCTAACCTGGCCTGAATAGTGCCAACCACCTTTCCTGCCAGGAAGAAAATCCATTGAACTAAACCCCAAAGAAAAGCTGTAGGATTCAGAGTGTACTAGTAAGCACAGACCCAAGTTTCTTATTATCCCAGAGTCTACTAGATGCCTCTGTGCTGGGCTTCTGGTTTGGCTTGCCTTGGACAGTTTAGCCAGAGAGGAGTTTTTAGGTTATCTACCTAGAATGGATCTCTAAGAAAGATGGCCAGATTAACTGTGGACTTAAGCCCTAGGCTCTCAATACTCATAAAATAAAATACTCTTAATACTCATAAAATAAAATATAAGTCTGTGTATGTACACAGACTCATTTTCTTGAGAAGAGGACTTCAACTTCTATTGGCCCCTTGCATTGGTCTTTGGGGGACACAAAAGATGGCCAAGCATACCTCCAGCTCCTGAGAACAGGGTATCCCTCTGGTTGACACACCTTATTTAGCCCTTATGTTCTGATGACAGTGTCAAGCTTACCAACTGGGAAAGAGAATATTAGTTCAGCACCTCTTTAGAAGGACTTTCTCTTTTCTTCTGTTTAACTAAGGCTTGAAATAGCAGTTTTCTTGTGCCTCTTAGGGAAGTGATGTGGTTGCTCTCTTGTGAGAGGTAATATGTTGAGTCTTTTTTGAACTTTCTGGTAGAAAGCTTGAGCAGTAGTCAAGTCAAAGAAGGAAGGAAGTGTTGGAGGGTGCAGTGAGTAGGGGAAAAGATACATATTGTGTTCTGGGTACACAATACTGAACAGAACAAACTCACAGCATTATTAGGACTGCCCAGTGTGGGATGGGAGTGCTGTCCCTTTTCCCTTTATTCAGCCACTGGTGTACAGTGGCCTTTGGTTACTATACCATGATTATTATTATGAAGAACCACTGCTTCTTCCAGCCTAAGCCAGGAATGAGATCACTTGGGGAGACTCTCCCACCTCAGGCTTCTATAAGGGGGAGACTCTCTATGATGTCATTCTATCTGGCCAAGTGTAGCTCTACAGAATTTGGAATTTACCCTAGATGAGTCCAAGCTCTCAAAGTAAACACTACAAAATGTTTTTCTCAAGAATTACCAAAGCCCAAACTATACTTCTCCTTTTTTGAAAAAAGAACCATGTCTCTCAGAACACGCATGTTCAACCCAAACATCCACAGTGTCTGGGTAGACCTACTGTGCGTATTTCCTTAGAAGAACTCCTGGTGTTGTATGTTTCTTTTTGAAAGAAGTAATTCAAATATAGCATGATTTCCCCCTCTTTAGTTAACAAAATTTTGAGATTTGTGGGCAAATAAGTTATCATGTTCTTTTAGAGGTTGTTTCCTTAAAAGCAACCTCCTTTCATAAACCAGCTTATTTTCCAAACATCGACACTTTCATTAAAGTGGCCATTGCTTCATGAGTCTCACATTTGATATATCTTATAATCGCTACACAAAGCTTTCTCCAATCATCCAGTTTAAAGAAAAGTAGTTCTCCTCAAATACACACGTGTTAGTATGGTGTATTTCTTTCACGGCACATATTATGGTTTGTAAGTTTTCTTTTTTCAAAAGAACTTTCCTTTTGACCCCCTTGCCATGAACACGTTTAAGATCTACTCTCTTAGTATCCTTCAAATATACACTATAATATTGTTAACTATAGTCACCATATTATACATTATATCCCGGGACTTACTTGTTTGATTACTGGAATTTTGTACCTTTTGAACACCTTCACCCATTTCACCCACCCTCATGTAAGTTTTCTTGTTTAGTTGTTCTTTTTGGATCGTGTCTCTCATCCGCCAGCATGTGCAATAGCTTTACAATGGCAGAGGCTCAGGTTGTCTTTCTTGCTGTAAAGCAAGCCTAGGGCCTAGCTCAGTTTCTGAAAGAGGAATATGTATTTGACTCCTCCTCCTCTTTGTCTCTTATGTTTCAACCAGTCACTGAGCCCCACTGATGTTTTCCTTTGGAACATCCTTCAGACTTAGCCTTTCCCCTCCACTCCCATTCCTAGGACCCATGCACTGGGGCAGCAGAGCTGGAGGGCTCTTTTCACTTCTAGCCTTGCTCATTGCTAAGCCAATGGTGCCCAACTCATCACCCTGCAGCTTTTTGAGGGTGGTACTACTTTTCTGCTCAGAAATCAGAGAGTTCAGAACCAGGAATCAGGAAGGCTTTTGTTGTTTAGAGCTGAGTGAGTCACTTTCCCTTCCTGAGCTTCAGTTTCTTAATCTGTAAAATGAAATATAATCATTACCACTCCTTCCCCCTGTAAAAACATATGCTTCTAGGTAAATAGAAACAGTCAAAAGTGAAAAACAGGCCTGTGCCAGGCAGGATGACTGAAGAACCCTGGAGATGGCTAGGAGGGAAGAGGGCAGCTGGAGGGAAGGAGCACAAGGTTTTGGGTTAGGTTCGGGGAATACATCCTAATGTTGATCCTGGAGATTAATGTCTGAGCTGGAGGGAAAGAAGGGCTTGGCAGACATAGCCAAGGGCTTGAGGCACAGGTACACATGCAATATTCTGTGGCCCACTGACAGTGAGTTATACTGGGTAAGAATGGCATTTATTCTATTTGTACATAGGGCACGCCTGGTCCAGAACTCCCATGGTCCTTGTTAGTATGAGAGCTGCACATATGCACATCTAGGTCCTAAGAGGCAATGGCAGTGGTCATCTTGTCATCTCTGAGGGGAAGAGACAGAAAGTCAAGAAAGTGATTGAAACCATGAGGGAAAGTGATCGAAGCCAGCAATATATTAAGGAAACCTCATAATAGTGAGACCTGCCAAGCTGTGTGTTGTACATTGTCTTTTTGTTGCTGATAAGATCAAGGTCAAGCACATCACCTTGTCATTCAAGGCCCTACATCATTTGGTTTCACCAGCCTTACACTAACTTGTCACTCACTTGACAAGTAATCTGCTCAGCACCTTCTCTGAGATAGGCAATGTTGTAAATACTAGAGATAGGAAGGTCAGGAAAATGCACAAGGTTGCCTGGCCTTGGAGTTTTCATTCTATGAGTATTTCCAAGAAATTCCTATTAAACTGAATTGTAAATTTCCAACCCCAAAGCTTTCTTCTTGCCATGGAAGACTTTTCACTGTAACTTTGTTAATCCACTAAGGAGACTATGGTCTCAGCTCCTGTGGTTCTCTGCTTTACTTTCCTGCTCCTCTTTCAGGAACCTGTCTTTTTCCCTTGTATCAAATCAAACTTAAATCCATTCAAGTTCTCAATCTGCAGAATTGTGTTCAAAATTCATCTCATCCATGAAGCCCTTCCTTCATCACAGTCTGTTTTTATACCATTTACCCTAAGCATTTAACCTTAGTTACTTTTTTCATAACACTTATCACCATCTTCTATGCTTGTGTTTTTTTCTTGAATATAAAGTCTTTTAAGTCAGAGATTTTTTATTTTTATTTCACTGATGTATCCTCAACACTTACAACAGTTTATATAATACAGAAGAACCATACAAATACTGTTGAATGAATAATACATTCGATCCTTATGATTTTAGTCTCTTTAAAGACAACTTACTTCTTATCCTTTTTTTCTATCTCCTTCAGTGATGAACAATTCTCAATAAATGTTTATTGAGTCAATAGATGACATTTGTTGATGGAAGAAAATTACACTTTGAGTAAAACTCCTGCTTCAACTACTTACAGCTGGAAATACACTCTTAAATGGAGGAGAGTTTGCCTCGACCCACATTCCAACATTTTGTCTTCCTGATCTTCAAGACATTCTTATTTACATAAAAACAAAATAATTATACCAATAATTTTTTATAGCTAAGTCATAGGCACTTTATCAAAGTATTACTTCCAGTACTTATAAAGACATTTTATAGGGTCTTGTAGGAAAGGCTGCCGCCTGTAATTAAAGCATGATAGTCATCAGCCTCCTCTCATATTTGTGGGATGTGAATTCAAGGCCAAATACCATAAATTCGAAGCAACGAAATAAACAACCCAAATCAGCCACCCTGGGAAGAAGCAAAGGAAGTTTTCAGGGTGATGTCTCTTCACATTCAGCATAAAGGGTAAGGCAAGTTCCATTCCAAAGACTTGCTGGCAAGGACATGGGTGAGTCGTCTGAGGTTTTTGTAGTGAGAAGTGAACAGGGAGCGGGCAGATGAACTTTTGGTTCTGTGCTTCTGTAAAGATGCCAAATCTGAGTTTCCTGGACAATCCCTACTTGGCAATAACATAACAGGTCTCTCACTGACCACCACATCACCTAGAGGCATGTCCCTTGACACTGTAGCCATCCATCATCTAGCTCTGTTTAA
>PVJC01013376.1:0-37988 GCA_004026665.1 Murina feae | reverse complement strand
AGCTTTCCCCATTCCGTCAGCTATTCTTAGGGAAGAAAACAAGAGGCATGGGATACAACTGTCTTTCCTTTCTCCTTTCCTTCATCTTTCAGGATACTTGATCCTTTAACCCATGCTAATGAACTCATATAAACTCTTCTTACCTCCTAGAGGAATTTATTTTTAACCTTAAAAATGGAGTAAGATGGTCCAGCTGGGCCTAGCTCAGTGTTTGAGCATTGACCTATAAACCAGGAGGTCCCGGCTCAATTCCTGGTCAGGGAACATGCCCAGGTTGCAGGTTCGGTCCCAGTGGGGGATGTGCATGAGACAGCCAATCGATGATTTTCTCTCACCACTGATGTTTCTAACTCACCCTTCCTTTCTGAAATCAATAAAAAAAATATTTTTTTTAAAAAATGGGAGTAAGATGGAGTAAAAGACACTGAATTTTATAAAATATATAAAACAGTGGTGTTTAGACATTGGATATTAGGCAGCACTGGACAGTGACTCCAGAGAAATGGAAAACAAATGAGGTAATCCCTATAATTGCCCCAGCTTACTGTCTGGAGAGTTTCCAGCCACAACACAGGGAAAGGGAATCCAGATGGAGTCTAGTAATCTTCCTGAGTTGAGCTGATGTAGCTGAAAGAGGCTAAAACTCCCAGGACATTGTACTCATTTGATATTAGCCCTTAACATAGTACCTGGCACACAGAAGGTGTCAAAGGTGTGCTAAATGAATAATTAATATTATTTTCACTGACTGAAGATAAGAGAGAGCTGTACAGACAAAAAAACCTGGAGATTTCAGTGCCTCCCTCGAATCTGCATCTGATAGCTGATGAGTGCATGTCTGCGGGGAAACTACCAAGTCCTGGGAAAGAACCAGAGAATTAGAGAAAGCAAAACTTGGAATTCACACAGGACAGGTAAGAGTATAAAAATTAATAAAATTAACACTTCATTTCATGTGAAGTACTCAGAAGGGTATTGCTTCAGTATAGGGCAAAATTAGCCTAAAGATAGACAAAGTTTAAAAGCAAGCCTCAAGAGAAACTTAACTGTGTCCTAGACAAAGTTCAAAAATATATCTAGGGATACAAAAATATCTAGTACTCAATAATGTAATATTAACAGTGTCTGTCATCCAATCAGAAATTACCAGGAAACAGGAAAATACTACCCATAATGAAGAGGGGAAAATCAGTCAATAGAAACAGACCCAGAAATGATACAAATGATAGAATTAGAGAACATTAAAATGTTACTAATATTTTGCATAAGTTTAAGAAGGTAGAGGAAAGACTTAATGTATTAAGTAAAGATATAGGAGATATTTAAAAGACTCAACTTCTGCCCTGGCCAGTATAGTCAGTGATTAGAGCATCGGGCTGTGCACTGAAGGGTTGCAGGTTCAATTCCCAGTCAAGGGAATTGTGCCTGGGTTGCAGGTTCAATCCCCAGCCCCAGTTGTGTCAGAGACAACCAATCAATGTGTCTTTCTCATGTTGTTCCCTCTCTCTCTCCTCTCCCTCCCTTCCACTCTTTCTGGAAATCAATAGAAAGGGAACCCTTGGGTGAGGATTAAAAAAAAAAAAAGATCCAACTTCTAGAGATGAAAACTATAATGTTTGAAAATAATAATACATTGGATGGGATTAATAGCAATTTAGACACAGCAGAAGAAAAGATTAGTGCACTTGAAGACAGAGTGATGGAAACTTCTAAATGAAAGACTAAGAGATAAAAGGCCTGTGGGGGAACAAAGAAACATCACTGAGCCATGAAACAAATTCAAGCACCTAATTATATCCATGTAATCGGGGTCCCCAAAGGAGGACACAGAATATATGAAGTAATGGCTGGATTTGTTCTAAATTGGAGGGAAATTATAAGCTTACAGATCCTGGAAGTTTAATGAATCCCCAGCACAAAAAGCATGAAGAAAACTATGCCAAAGCATCTAATCTAATAAAAGAGTAATACGCAAATTAACCACCACTCTGAGACACCTAAGCCACGCCCACCAGCCAAGCCACACCCACCAGCCAATCAGAGCGTCTGTATGCAAATTAACCAAGCCAAGATGGTGGCCGGCAGCCAAGGAGCTAGAGCAAACAGGAGACTTCCGTTGCAACTGCCTGCCTAGGCCAGCTGGGCCTCTGCTCAAGGCAACAATGTTTCAATTATAGAAGCCATGGAGCTGAAGCAAACAGGCTTCATTGCCTGACTAGGCCTCCACTCAAGGCAACAATGTTTCAATTATAGAAGATAAATAAACCCCAGAAACCTGATTCCAGCCAGCCTTGCTAGGACCTTGGGTCAATGGGAGCTGTGGCCAGACTGCAAACAGCCATCAGCCCCTCACCCAGGCTTCCCAGGCACCCCAGTAGGGACCCGAACCCTGAACAGGCTGTGGGCAGCCTGAAAACGGCTCTCAGCCCCTCACCCAGGCTGACCACACCCCCATGGGGTGATGGTTCCCACTGGGGGCCTTGGCCAGCCTGCAAACAGCCATCAGCCACTCACCCAGGCTGGCCAGGCACGCCAGCAGGTGGACATCCCCTGAGGAGTCCCAGACTGTGAGAGGGCACAGGCCGGGCTGAGGGACCCCCCTGGGTGCACAAATTTTTGTGCACCAGGCCCCTAGTATCATAATAAAATCGCTAAAACTAGTGATAAAGAGAAAACACTGTACTGCATCGAGGAGGGGAGAGACCTATTATGTACAAAGGGACAAATATAAGAATGATGGCATTCTTCTCTTTGGAAGTAATGCAAGCAGGAAACTGTGTGGCAATCGTTTTACAAACTGAAAGAAAAGAAAAAAATTCAACCTAGAACTATATGCCCAAGGAAAATACATTTCAAAAATGAAGGCAGCCCTGCCCTCACTAGTTAGGCTCAGTTAATAGAGCGTGTCAGCCCATGAACTGAAGGGCCCTGGGTTTGTTTCCGATCAAGGGCATGAATCTTGGTTGCAGGCTGGATTCCTGGCCGTGGTTGGTATGCACAGAAAGTAACCAAATGATCGATATTTCTCTCTATCTCTCCCCTTCCCTTCCTTTCTCTCTAAAAATTAATGGAAAAATATCCATTTTCCATTAACAACAATAACAACAAGATGAAGGCAGCCCTGACCGGTGCTTCGGTTGATTGGAGTGGTGTCCCATACACCAGAAAGTTGCAGACTTGATTATGGTTAGAGCACATACCTAGGTTGCAGGTTCTATCCCAGGCCGGCACAGATGGGAGGCAACCGGTCGATGTATCTCTCTCACCTCAATGTTTCCCCCTCTCTCTCCCTTCCTTTCTCTAAAACATATCCTTGGGTAAAGATTTGAAAAATGAAGGCAAAATTAACACTTTGGATATATAAAAGCAGAAAAATTCATTGCCAGTACATCTGCAGGACAGAAATATTAAAGGAAATCCTTCATGAGAAGGAAAATGAAACCAAATGAAAATCTGGATATACTCAAAGGAATGAGCAGCACTGGAAATGGTAACTATGTAGATAAAAATAAAAGTTATTACAGCTCAGTATACCTTCAGTAACTCAGAGAGAGAGCACACGGTTCTGGAGAAGGCAGCCATTCCACAGTTCCCGACTGCTTAAATAAAATTTCTCCATGGTCCCTCTAACTCAGCATCTTTGTTGTTTTTTTTCAATTATAGTTGACATACAATATTATATTAGTTTCAGGCATACAATATAGCGATTTGTCATTTATATAACTTACGAAGTGATCACCCCTATAAGTTTAATATCCTTCTGGCATAACCTTAATATCTTTTAAAGGTAAATTTGTAGATGTTTGGAAAATTTTGGCATGTGCTGATGCTATGCTAAATTAATACAAATAAAGCAAATGTCAGTAGTTTTTTTCTAAGTTGATCAGATAGCCTATTGATTCTTGGTGGTATTCTTTTTTAATTTTGTTGTTAATCCTCACCCGAGGATATTTTTTCCATTGGTTTTTTTTTTTTTTAGAATGGAAAGGAGGGGGAGGTACACAGAGAGAGAAACATCAATGGGAGACACACAAACTGGTTGCCTCCTGTGTATGCCCCGACCAGTGTGGGGATTGAGGCATGTGCCCTTGCCTGGAACGGACCTGTAAACCTTCAGTCTGCAGGTCAGCACTCTAACCACTGAGCGAATTGGCTAAGTCTAAAGTTTTAACTTACTGATCATTTTCACTAGGTTGTGTTTTTAGAAGAAGATTTGAACAGAGAAGCATATATAAAAGAGAACAAAAGCATTTGTTGTGACAGTCTTACACCAAGGCTGAGCACTGGATACTCTTACACACATCCACGTGTGCAGGAGCATTTGCAGGACTAACGCCCAGAAATAGCCCTGCCGAGTGAAGTGATGTGTGCACTGAAAATTTTGGAAGCTATTGCTGACTTGCTTCTCTGTAGTAATGGGTTGATATTCTCACTACCAAGGTATATACATTCCTGTTTCCCCACTCCCTGACCAGCACAGTTCTTAATGTAATTTCATCTTTGCTACCTGACAGGAAACAGCATCTCATTGTAATGTTAACTTACATATGTCCCACCCCCTTATCCACAGGGGATACATCCCAAATCTTCCCCTCCCATGACTGAAATCATGGATGGTTCCTGAACCCTGTAGAGACTGTGTTTCTCCCTGTACAGACATCCACGTTACGGCTTCTCTTTGGCATGTCCAGGATCACTGCTCTGGTGCTTTGAGACCATTATTAAGTGGAAGAGGGTGACGCGAACACAAGCACTGCAACACTGTGACAGCAGATCTGATCACCGAGACAGCTACTAAGTGAGGAACAGGCAGGGAATATATGCGCGGGGACGCTGGACAAAGGGATGATTCACATCCCTACTGGGACTGAGCAGGACTGCGAGAGATTTCATCATGCGACAGAGAACAGCGTGCAATTTCAAATTCACCGATTGTTTGTCTCTGGGATTTTCCATTTAATATTTTTGGACTGAGGTTGACCTTGTATAACTGAAACCGTGGAAAGTGAAACCATGGATAAGGGGAGGGGCTACTCTATACTTCCCTTATTCTAAGCAAAGTTGATTATGTTTATATATTTAGGGGCTACCTGTCTTATGAATTAATTATTCATACCCCTGGGTTTTCTGCAGGGTAGCTGATTTCTTTTTTTTCTTATTTATAGTCACTGTATGTATCAGGGAGAAGAGCCCTTTGTAATATGAGTTGGAAATATACTTCCCACTTTTGGGTGTTTTAGTCTGGCTTTATTTATTTATGTATTTATTTATTTATCTGTGATTTTTATTATATCATGCAAATTTTAAAATTTCATGTCATCAAATTTGCCACGTCTTTTCTTTTATGACTTCTTTGCCTTGTGACATACTTAGACTTCCCCGACTCTAAGGTTGTAAAAACCAATTTCTCCCATGTGTTAGTCTGGTACTTAAAGGTTCTCTTCACTCTCTCCCACCCCATTTAACTCTTAGATTCACCTGGAATGTACTTTTGTGTAAGATGTGAGCTATGGACCCACCTTCTTTTCTCTATATGGCTAACATTTTCCCCTGATTTGAAATGTTACTTTTACACTGGTTTGTTTTGTGTTTTGTGTTTCGTGGGAAAGGACAGGTGGATACACTGTGTTCTCTCTCTTTTTAAATATGTTTTTACTAGAGGCCTGGTGCACGAAATTTGTGTATGGGTAGGGTTCCTAGGCCTGGCCTGCGATCAGGCCAATCAGGTTCCCCTCCTCCCTGCCTTCTCCTTCCCTTGCTCCCTCAGCACCCCACCGCCGTGGCTGGTCGCCTGCCATGTTCTGCGCCACCCCCTTTTGGTCAGCACACATCATAGAGAGTGATGAAATTTCCATTCTCCCAAATTCCCAAGGAGACACTGCATATTAGCTATATATATATACTAGGGGTCCAGTACACAAAAATTTGTGCACTCGGGAGGGTGGGGGGTCCCTCAGCCTGGCCTGTGCCCTCTCGCAGTCTAGGACCCCTCAGGGGATGTCCACCTGCTGGCATGCCTGGTCAGCCTGGGTGAGCGGCTGAGGGCCATTTTTAGGCTGCCCACAGTCCCTTCAGGGTTCAGGTCCCTACTGGGGTGCCTGGCCAGCCTGGGTGAGGGGCTGTGGGCTGTTTGCAGGCTGGCCACAGCTCCCATTGACCCAAGGTCCTAGCAAGGCTGGCTGGAATCAGGTTTCTGGGGTTTATTTATCTTCTATAATTGAAACTTTGTTGCCTTGAGCAGAGGCCACAGCCTGCCTAGGCAGGCAACAAAGCCTCCTGTTTGCTTCAGCTCCATGGCTTCTATAATTGAAATTTTGTTGCCTTGAGCGGAGGCCACAGCCGGCCTAGGCAGGCAGTTTCCTCCATCACTGGCCTCCTGTTTGCTCTAGCTCTGTGGCTGCCAGCTGCCATCTTGGCTGGGTTAATTTGCATATCATCACTCTGATTGGTTGGTGGGTGTGGCTTGGCTGGTGGGCATGGTTTAGGTGTAATGGAGTGAGGGTTATTTGCATATTACTCTTTTATTGGATTAGATATTGATTTCAAGAGGAAGGGAGAAGGAGAGAGAAACATCAATGATGAGAAAAAAATCATTGATTGCCTCCTGCACAACCCCACACTAGGGATCGAGCCCACAACCCAGGCATGTGCCCTGACCAGGAATTGAACGGTGACCTCCTGGTTCATAGCTCAATGCTCAATCACTGAGCCACAGCTGCCAGGCTACACTATGTTCTCTTGATTAAAGGTATTATTCAAAGTGTTTGTTGACTCCATTCAGAACAATTTTAAATATTAGCTTTAATTTTTTAAGAGTAGTAGTCAGCTGTCTCGGGCAGTGATCTCTAAACTCTTGGAGTTCCTGCTGTCAGGGAGCTGCAGCCCCCTTCTGTCCAGGACAGATTCTGCTGTGGTGTCCTGCTGTTACTGAGGGAAATGTGTCTGCACATGATTTTGGGCCAAGAAGTGGTTTTAAACCACTGATCTAGGGATTTCCCTTTAGAAGGGACTTCCATTTCATGCAGCCTTATAATATCCACCTGTTGCCAGCGGCCCAGCTAATGTTCCAGGGTTGTTACTTTAATGAGAAAAGAGCCTAAACAGGAGTCCAGAAGTCTAAACTGAGCTCTTCACTTGTGAGTATGTTTCATATCCTCAGATTGTCTTCCGACTTTAGAATCATAGTCAGACTGTACAACTTTACTTTCCTGGGGGAAAGAACTACTGGATTAAGCTGTACTATAGCTATATTTTTTCACTATGTAGATCTGGCGATAGAGAGTAAGGTTCACCTCTTTTCATTGAAACTGTTTAAAGTCAGAAATGAGTGTGGCCCTATAAAAAGTAGGATTCTCAGGGTTCCCCCAGTATAAAGGCTCATAGAGTTCTATCCAGGGTGGGGGGAAAGGGGTAGGTCTCTGTGGTAGGACCGATGCCACTGACTAGGGCGGATTCCGCTGGAAGTGTTCTGTCAAGTGTTTGAGCACCTGTGAGGTTTGGCCGGGGAAGATGCACAATGGCTTTTAATTGCATCCACTCTTGTAAAGTTGTTTTTCTTTGGGCTACTCATGGAGTAGCTTGTCACTTTGAATTTTGAGGTAGCAAGTGTTCTCTATGTTTGAAAGCCCCAGTAGCACTGGCTTCCTTTCTCAGTTCGTTTGTTAGCCCTTGGACACTTCATCTTCTAGAGGAACTAGGAACAGGTGTAACGTAGTGAGAGAATTTGGGATAGTTGTAAAAGTGTTGTGGGGTCATTTTTAAGGCTATCTTACACTAGAGGCCTGGAGCATGAAATTTGTGTACAGGTAGGGTCCTTAGGCCTCGCCAAAGATAAGGGCCTATCAGGTTCCCTACCTCACCACCTCACCACCTCCCTACTGCCTCCTTCCCTCCATCCCTCAGCGCTCTGCCACCGCTGCTGGTCACCTGCCATATTCTGTGCTGCCCCCTGGTGGTCAGCACATATCACAGCGAGGGATCAAACTCCTGGTCAAATTCCCAAGGGGACACTTTGCATATTAGCCTTTTAATTTGTGCACTCAGGGGGGTCCCTCAGCCTGGCCTATCCCCTCTCACAGTTTGGGACCCCTCGGGTGATGTCCACCTGCTGGAGTGCCTGGCCTGCTTGGGTGAGGGGCTGATGGCTGTTTGCAGGCTGGCCAAGCCCCCCAGTGGGGACCCTCACCGCATGGAGGTGTGGCCAGCCTGGGTGAGGGGCTGAAGGCCGTTTTCAGGCTGCCCACAACTCCTATTGACCCAAGGTCCCAGTGAGGCTGGCTGGAATCAGGTTTCTGGGGTTTATCTATAATCTATAATTGAAATTTTGTTGCGTTGAGTGGAGGCCTACGCAGGCAACGAAGCCGCCTGTTTGCTTCAGCTCCATGGCTTCTATAATTGAAACATTGTTGCCTTGAGCAGAGGCCCAGCCGGCCTAGGCAGGCAGTTGCAGCAGAAGCCTCCTATTTGTTCTAGCTCTGTGGCTGCTGGCCTCCATTGGCTGGGTTAATTTGCATATAGCCGCTCTGATTGGCCAAGAGTGTGGCTTGGCTGGTGGGCATGGCTTAGGTGTCTTGGAGTGATGGTTAATTTGCATATTACTCTTTTATTAGATTAGATAGATTTTTATTGATTAGTTTGTTCCAGAGACTGTTAAATACTTAAAAATAAATTTATAGCCCAGCCAGTGTGGGTCAGTGGTTGAGCATTGACCCATGAACCAAGAGGTCACTGGTTCAATTTCGGGTCAGGCTCAATGCCTGGGTTGTGGGCTCAATCCCTAGTAGGTGGCATACAGGAGGCAGCTGGTTGGTGCTGTTTCCCTCTCACCGAGGTCTCTCTCTCTCTCTCTCTGTCCCTCTCTCTAAAAATCAATACAAATATATTTAAAAATAAATAAATTTACAGAGTACAGTGAATCTCTCAATAAATGGTCATGTTGTCCTAGTTGGTTTGGCTCAGTCATTAGAGTATCAACCCCACGGGACCTAAGGGTTGCGGGTTCGATTCCCGGCCCCTGTCTGGGCATGTGCAGGAGGCAACCAGTTCATGTTTCCCTCTCTTCTCTCTGCATCCTCCCTTCCCCCTCTCTAAAAAATTAATAGGAAAGGTATCCTTGGGTGAGGATTAAAATAAACGGTCATGTTGAAGTGAAGAAGTAATATCCACTTTATAGATTTAATTAATCCATGTGATTGTGATGTCCGGGCAGTGCAATTCTACCGTAATAAATACCAGGTTTAGGGGAGGCCCTCCACACAGATTTCTACATATCTATTTAATAACAGCTTTCCTGTTTTTCCTTCCTGGGCCATTTTCACTCTTCAAAAGTCATGTTATGTCATTCTATCACACCCTTGAGTACCTCCACGTCTTACTCCTAAGAGCACATTTCACTGACCAGCTGCCCCTTTTACAGTTTCAGCCATGGAGGTTAGCTTTTGGTAAACTCTTTCCTCCTCCTGTCTCACACATCCTCTCCTCTCCCCTGAAGTTTCACTCAAATGGATTGTCATCTCCCGACCACTCAGCAACTGAACAAGTTCATCCACCCAGGGGCCAGTCCCACGCCCCGGGTACTTACCCCTTCCAGACCCTTCCCGAGGAAAGAAGGTGTCCTTCCGAGAGCAGGAGTTGGTTTTATGTTTGGCCTGTGACTGATAGGGTGGGCAGTTTGGGAGAAGCGGAGAGGAGATGGCAGTTTTAAGGGAGAAAAAAAACCACATTGAGTAGAAACGATCCTCTGCCTTCTTCGGGCGTGTCCCATTTCTGGGCATCTCTTCAGGATTTCATTCCTCCGTCCAACTGCCGTTCACACACTGCCCTTTCCAGCTGCTCCAGAACCCTTGGCCCTGGCATTCCGTGATGTAAGTTATTCCACGCATGGCTCGGAATGGGTGTGAGCAGTGTTGCCAGGTGTTGGATCACTAGTGTAAGTTTCCCGCATCTCAGGATCTCGGGGGAGGGAGGAGAAAGGGGGAGAACCGCTCTTGGAATTTGTGGGTTGTTATTGTTTGAGCCAGAATACAGTCACTGTGCTGGCTGAGCAGATGCTGCCGAAGGCTGGGAGGGCGGGAGTTCTGGGCCCGGAGCTGGGGGAATTGGGGTTGAGATTTTATAGTGCCGGCATATAGATTGTTTGGAATCGAACAGTTGGCAGTGTTGCTGCCGAGGGAGGAACCTGGGACCTTCGGGGCAAAGCCTGAGGCCGTGCTGCCTGGACTGTGGTGTCTCTTCTGTCTCAGAAAGGAGGGAGAGCCGGCTTTTCTGTTTTCCTAAAGATAGCTCCAATGTGGCGAGAAATCCAGATTGCTCACCATGTTTGGAAACAGCCAGTCGCAAAATTCAAAGACTTCTGTGTCCATGAGATCTTTTTCTAAAACAAAAATACTCTTTCTCCCCTTGTTCATGATACATTTTGAGGAAGTTGCTGTTGATGGTTTACAGTCCCTTTGGGGAATCTGCGTGAGGGGTTGCTGCCAACTATCTTTGATTTGTCCAGATTCCTTTTTGACTTGTAAGTTAAGGATTTGTGTTTAATAAAAATTATTTAAATCGAATACTTTTATCTCTTGAATGATCTCACACACACACACACACACACACACACACAATCCCATTAATAATCAGAAATTAGAGGAAAAACTCACATGAAGGACAGTTATTTATCTAGGAAAGTAGATAGTGTATTTTTAGGTTGCATGGGTGCAACTGGCTCTAATCCACTTCACTGAAACAGTGTTTTTTTATTCCTTTTCTTATAGTTGTCATGGATGATGATGACGACTCGTGTCTCCTTGATCTTATTGGGTAAGATGCTCGTTCCACAATCAGGGTGAATCAAATGTGTGAGATTTCCTCTATTAAAACAACCTAATAAGCGTATTAAATCCAGATGGGTTTTTAAAGTAAAAATTAATCATCGTAGTATGGATTAACAAGTAAAGAGACTCGGGTTGATAGGGATCAAACTTAGGTAATGCTTTATTTGTCTTTATTAAATTCAATTTCTAACAAGTCCCAGGAATGGTAATAGGAAATAGAACAACATCAATCAATCAATCAATCAATCAATCAATAAAGTAAAACAAAAAACTGCTAATGCACTTGAATTAAAATAGGGAGATAATTTTACTCAGGCTATTGTGTCATCTTTGGTTTACCCTGGGAAAAGGAATCTTAAGTGTAGGTAGCACATTTATGGTTGCTTTCCCCTTTTTCATTGTTTTCTAGAGACCCACAAGCACTGAACTATTTTCTGCATGGACCTAGTAGTAAATCTGTAAGTAACACTTAGCGCGCCGCTGATGTAACTTCCATTTCTTCTCTGCAGTTAAAGTAATCTCTGTTGAATTTGTGCCTTTGCAGAGCAATGATGACTTGACTAATGCAGGATATTCTGCAGCCAATTCAAATTCAATTTTCGCCAACTCTAGTGTGAGTATGAGAGGCTGATGCGGTGATCAGTGTTTCTGTCTCGTTGATGCCTGTGAATTGAGGCTTTACTTGCCTTTGTATCATGATGAGAATGATTACCTTGTCTTTTGTAACTGATACAGAAAGGAAATCTATTGAATTATGCTGACATTTTCTACTTTTAACTTAGCCAAGACAAGCTATATGAGGTTTACTGTGCCATTTTCCTAAGCTTTCAACTTTCTTTTTAAACTGACTCAGAAACGTTATAATCTAAGAAAGTAGTATTCCAAAGTTTTGAACCTTGTTACATAGCTTTAAGTAAATTATTCTTAATTGTAGTTACATGCTAAACATTTTCATCTCAAACAAGAAAAATAATAACTGAAACCTATCTAGTATGTTTGAGGCACTGACGGTATAACACAATTAACTTGGTTAATCCTCGCGATAACTCTGTGAAGTAGGTTCTGTTATTATCCTTATTCTACAGATGAGGAAACTGTGCACAGAGAGCTTAGTACTCCCCCAAATGACACGGCCAGGGGTTGCAGAGCTAGGATGCTCACGCAGGCCACGGGGTTCTGGAGCCCGTATTCTCAAGTTCCAGAAGCATCCACACAAGAAACCTGACCTGGAGGAAAGGGGTCCTGCCTGGAGACGATACCCAACTTACTACGTTGAAGCCTATGATTCTCCAAGTCCTGAGATGGTGCCCAGCTGACCGAGACCACATTAGTCCCTTTCAACTCCTGGTTGACTGGGGTCCAGTGCACCGTCTCGGCCTTCCATGTGGTTCTCTGCATCATCTACCCCCAGCCCCATTAGCCTCGGGCTGAGCATCTTCTATGTGGTTCTCTGCATCATCTACCCCCAGCCCCATTAGCCTCGGGCTGAGAATCCCTACAGCTTTGCACATTGGACCACTCGTTCTCGATTGATCTACTTTTAATTTTTTTCTTCACTTAAAAAAATTTTTTAAATTGTATTTAATATATATATATCATAAAACTTGCCATCTTCATTTTAAATATACAATTCAGTATCATTAAATACATTTACATTGAATTCACCTTATTTTAAATAGCTGTTGATTCTATATCTTTTTTTATAACAAGAGAACAAATTCTCTTTTATTTATTTACTTTTCAATACTTTCCCTGAGGTTACAGCATTACATGGATTCTGTGTCCAATGCCCCTAGCAGGAAGGTTACTTTGGGACTTGGCCCGAGTCATGCCACTGTTTCCATGAGCACGAGTTCCTGGCCCAGGCTACTCTGGTTTGGTTCAGTTTGCCACCAGGACTCACTGTGTTGTTCCCTGCTTTATACACATAACCACATCTCGTGTCTAGGTAGAATGCAGTTTCATCTCCAGCATGAACACCTTCAATTTTAAGAACTGTGTGTGCCCTGGCCCAGTGGCTCAGTTGATTGGACCATTATTTCATACACCAAAAAGGTTGTGGGTTCAATTCCTATGTTTCAGGTTCAATCCCTGGGCGGGGAGGATAGGCTACTAATTGATGTTTCTCTCTCTCTCTCTCTCTCTCTCTCTCTCTCTCTCTCTCTCTCTCAAAATCAATAAACACATATTTTTAAAAATTAACCAGTTAACTGCCACAATATCTTGAATTTTATTTAAAAAGGCCCGCCACTTGCATCTATAGATGCTTATGGAGTACAAATGATTTTTTTAAAAAAGGAAAAGATGGATGGATCAACAAATCGTTGTGTTTTTTTCTCTTTCTCTCATCCTCTCTCTCGAAATAATTCCAGAGACCCCACTTATAGCCAGCAAAAAATGCCCTTGGCCCTGGCCGGTGTTTCTCAGTGGTTAGTGACAGCGTCGGCCCACGCACCGAAGTGTTGTGGGTTTGATTCCCAATCAAGGCACATTCCTGGGTTTCCAGTGGGCTCCCAGCCCGTTGGAGTGTGTGTGGGAGGCCAGCCGTTAATGTGTCTCTCACATCGATGTTTCTCTCTCTCTCCCCCCTCCTTCCTCTCTTCTACTTTCTCTAAAAAAAAAATAAATAAATGGAGTAAGATATCCTCAGGTGAGGATTCACAGAACAAAACAAAACACATTTTTTTAACAAAACACATTTTTAGTGGCCTTGGACCACACTTCCACACCCATTTGTCATTGTACAAGTCCTGTCCCCAGGAGGCCTCCACAGGCTCCAGGATGAGGGACAGCGGCCATATCTTCTCTAAGTTTGACGTGTCCCAGGAAAAAGTGCTGGGCAGTGAGCATGTGTCTTATTTATGAGTGACCATGTTCAGTGCCCTTCAGATGCCCCTATTGTTGTCTCTAGTTGGAATATGTATCCCTTAAGGACAGAAACAAACACATAGGAGGTTGTTTGATAAATAAATGTCGAGAGACGCTTTTGAATAGGATGCTGAAGCAGTTTTTAAAGCATTATAATAAGCTGATCACGTCTCAGAAATCAAATGACCACTTACTCATTTTATGTAGGAAGCTCGTTTTTCCTGCACTGGCCTTGCCTGGGTGGGGAGGTTAGAACTGGAGGAGTCCTGAGAAGCCTTGAAAGATAGAGCTGAATCTGATACCTTCTGGATCTTTCATGAAACGACGCCTTGAACTCCCAAAACTCAGGCTCCCATTGTACGAAAGGCTAGACGTGGCCATCTCCTCAGTACATACCTACCCCAGGCTGAGCTGCGTTTAAGCCTTGGACTGGACGCAGTTCTGAGAATTAAAGTCTGTGCCAGTATCTCAAATAAATGAAGCTAGCCCTGGCCAGGAAGCTCAGTGGATTAGAGCGTCATCCCAGTACACCAAGGCTGTGGCTGCAATCCCTGGGCAGGGCACATACAGGATTCAAGCAATGAATGCCTGGGTGGGTGGAGCAACAAGTCATGTCTCTCTCTCTCTCTCTCTCTCTCTCTCTCTCTCTCTCTCTTATTCTCTAAATAATTTTTTTAAAGTGAAGCTAAACTCCAGATAGTTGTCAGTATCTTCCTGTTATTTACCTGTTTTCTATAAACTGATTTACCAGAGCAATGAATGTATATAATTGCAAAAGTAATGTTCAACATCATGAGTGAGGAAACACAGTATGAGAGTCAGGAGCCGCTTAGAGAGCTGTGCTCAAACTGCCATGCCTTATTTGTATCCAGAAGTGAGATTAATTTTTTTTGTAAGAATCTCTTTCAAAGGTTGGATATGCCGTGTAACATACTGCTTCTTTTTTTTTTTTTTTAATATAGAATGCTGATCCTAAGTCATCCCTCAAAGCTGTGAGCAACCAGCTTGGAGAAGGACCCAGTGATGGACTGCCGCTTTCCAATAGCCTTCAGTTTCTTGAAGATGAACTTGAGTCTTCTCCTCTTCCTGATCTCAGTGAGGACCAACCTTTCGACATCCTTCAGAAATCCTTGCAGGAGGCCAATATCACTGAGCAGACGTTGGCGGAAGAGGCGTATTTGGATGCCAGTATAGGTTCAAGCCAGCAGTTTGCACAAGCTCAGCTTCATCCTTCTTCATCAGCATCCTATACTCAGGCTTCTAACGTTTCTAATTACTCAGGTCAGACGCTGCAGCCTATAGGGGTGACTCACGTGCCTGTGGGAGCATCGTTTGCAAGCAATACGGTGGGTGTGCAACATGGCTTTATGCAGCACGTGGGGATCAGCGTGCCCAGCCAGCATCTGTCCAATAGCGGTCAGCTGAGTGGTTCTGGTCAGATACAGTTAATTGGGTCCTTTGGTAATCAGCCTTCCATGATGACTATTAACAACCTAGATGGGTCTCAAATCATATTAAAGGGCAGCGGGCAGCAAGCCCCGTCCCATGTGAGTGGAGGACTTCTGGTGCATAGACAGACCCCTAATGGCAACTCCTTGTTTGGGAACTCGAGTTCCAGTCCCGTAGCACAGCATGGCACTGTTCCGTTTAACAGCACAAATTTTCAGACGTCTCTACCTGTGCATAACATCATCATACAGAGGGGCCTCGCCCCGAACTCAAACAAAGTTCCAATAAGCATCCAGCCAAAGCCCCTCCAGATGGGCCAGCAGAACGCGTACAGTGTGAACAGCCTGGGGATGCAGCAGCATCACGTGCAGCATGGGCTCTCTCTCGCCTCCGCGAGCTCGCCCCAGGGCTCCGTGGTTGGTCCGCACATGTCTGTGAACATCGTCAACCAACAGAACACGAGAAAACCTGTCACCTCACAGCCGGCGAGCAGCGCTGCGGGGAGTATCGTCATCCACTCGCCCATGGGCCAGTCTCACCCCCCCCAAAGTCAGTTCCTCGTACCTACAAGCCTTTCTGTCAGTTCCAACTCGGTACATCACGTCCAGACCATAAATGGGCAACTTGTTCAGACTCAGTCTCCTCAGCTCATTTCTGGCCAAGCGGCCTCAGAGCATGTAATGTTGAACAGAAACTCGTCCAACATGCTCAGGACCAACCAACCGTACTCCGGACAGATGCTCAACAACCAGAACACCGTCCAGCTGGTGTCTGGGCAGACGTTTGCCGCCTCTGGAAGCCCAGTGATAGTCAATCATGCCTCCCCCCAGATTGTTGGTGGACAGATGCCCTTGCAACAGGCATCACCAACAGTCTTACACCTGTCGCCTGGGCAGAGCAGCGTCTCCCAGGGAAGACCTGGCTTCACCACCATGCCCTCAGTGACAAGCATGTCGGGACCTAGCCGGTTCCCTGTGAGCTCATCCAGCACTGTCCATCCTAGTCTTGGGTCTGCGGTTCAGTCGGGTACATCAGGATCAAACTTCACAGGAGATCAGCTGACCCAGCCCAACAGGACTCCTGTGCCGGTCAGCGTGTCCCATCGTCTTCCAGCTTCTTCCAAACCCACCAGCACCTTCAGTAACGCGCCGGGAGCAGGAACCCAGCAACAGTTCTTCTGTCAGGTATGCTCCCTTTATCGAGGAGTGCTTGGGTGATTGCAAAAGGGAAAAGTGGGATTTGTATTCTAATCGACTATAATGTTCATCCTAATTTCCCAACGTCTGACTCATTTTTCTCCTCAAGGAAATATTTTTATCCAGCATAGCATTGTGGTTTCGAGTGAAGACTCCAGAGTCAGGTTCATGGATTTGAATCTAGGCTTTATGACATGGAGCAAGTCTGACCTTAACTTACTTCTCTAGACTTAATTTTCCTCATCAATGAAATGGACATAATGCTTCTACCACCCTCATGCAGTTATTGGGAGGATTAAATGGTAGAGCCCACAGGAAACAGTCACTGGCAAATAGCAATTATTCAATAAGAAGCAAATTAATGTACAGCAGGTCCTTAGTAACATCGTTTCATTCAACATTGTTTTATTACAACGATGAGATGCTATAGGAACTTTACTGTTTACATCAATTAGCCTGTGGAAAAACTGGTTTCATTATACATCGTTTTACTTAAAGTCACAGAACCTATTGACAACTTTAAGTGAGGACTTACTGTATGTACTTGGTTGAGCGTATTATGGGCATTTAAAATGAATTCTTATTTTAGATTATTTACTAACACATCGTATAGCAAGCCATTAGGTCATATGACTGTGTACTTGGATGAGAAGTTGTGGTTAGCTCTTGGGTGCCAACCAGAAAGGCTCAGGGACCCAGTGTGACTCAGTGGTGAGTAACTGGCTTGCACTGGGGGGTTGTATCTAGAGGGAGGGATGCAGGGCACTGTCATTTGACCAATACCGGAGTCTGCTCTTACCATATCATTGTGTACGTAAATTACAGTGGCCATCAGCTAAACCACATGAGGGTTATATTTCTTTCTTTCTCTTTTGAGGGTTATGTTTCTGAAGAGTCTCATGTCATCAGCTTTGATCCCTCACCCCCATCTGTCCAACCTAGCATTTGGTTCCCACTCATTCTGAGTGCATTCCTTAGTTCCAATTATACACCTGCTTTCACCCCACAGTCTACCCTCTCAGTTCTCCATTTCCACTGCCTTGCTCCTCCACAGTTAGAGGTATGCAAAAAATTCTCAGTACCATACACATCAGTATTTTTTAAACTATATACCTTTAATTTAGTAATTCCACTCAGAATCCTAAGGAAGCAAAGATTATTTATGATCAAGGATGTTCAGTGTATTACTTTTGGTACCAAAGGTGTGTGTGTGTGTGTGTGTGTGTGTGCGTGCATGCATGCATTGTGTGTATGTGTTTTAAAACAATATCAGACTTATTGAAAAGTTGCAAGAATAGTATAAAGAATTTTTACAAACCCTTTACCATAATTTTTTAGAGTTAATTTGCAGGCATGATGTCCTTAACCCCTACATACTTTGGACTTCAGTGTTTATTTTATAAAAACAGAGATATTTCCCTGCATAACTTTACTATAGTTACCAAAATCAAGAAATCAGCTTTGAGGAAGAAAAATATTATTACCTAATCTACAGACCTTATTCAGATTTAGTCAATTTTCAGAGTAATATCCCTTTTAGCAAAAAAGAAAAAATTATTTTATGTTGTTTTTATGGTCCAGGATCCAATCCAGAATTACTGTCTAGTTTTCTTGTCATATCTTTGGAATAGTTTATCTTTCTTTGGCTCTCCTGCCCTTTATATTTTTGAAAAGTACCAACTAGTTATTTTATGGAATGTCCCTGCATTTGGATTTCTCTGATCTATCTCCGTGATTGGATGTGGGGCATACAGCTTTGGTAGGATTGCGGCAGGGAGTATGTGTCCTCACAGCGTGGACTTGCCCCATTACTGGTGATGTTACCTTTGAACACTTGCTTAAGCTGGTGTCTGCTGCACCTTAGTAAGTCTCTTCTGGGAAATACTATGAAACCAGATATCCAGTTGCTCATCAGATTTGCATACACTCGTTTGAGCTCCATCAATAATTCCTAATAGAATGTGTTATTACTGAACCGCCTATTATTATGATAGTCACCAAATACAGATTTTCTGATTCCATCATTTGTTCTGCATTAATTGTTGGCATTGTAATCTAAGAAAAAGCTTTTCCTTCTCCCCCTTTTACTTATATGTTTGTTTATATCAGTATGGACTCATAAATTTTATTTTATTCAATGGGTTATAAATTATTCGACATTTATTTTAATGCTCAGTTTATTTTATTTATTATTTGTAAAATATTTTTATTGATTTTTAGAGAGAGAGGAAGGAGAGGGAGGGAAAGAGAGAGAAATATGGATGTGAGAGTGAAATATCGATTGATCGGTCGGCTGCCTCCTCTACTGGGGATCGGGCCCACAACCTGGGCATGTGTCCAGACCAGGAATGGACCCGGCAACCCTTCGGTGCACCAGACGACGCCCAACCAACTGAACCACACTGGCCAGGGCTTGGTGCTCAGTTCAATTTGATAGCCAGTGGGCACCCCTCCAAATTGGCTGCTGGTCCTTCTGACATGTTTCCATCATGCTTTGAGCACGTTCTTTAATTTCTGGCAGAACAAAATGTTCTTTGTTCCTCCTTTACTGTGCCTGCCTCTGCCCTGGAATTAACCATTTCTTAAAGGAGCCAATTTCTTTTTTCTTTTTTTAATATATTTTTATTGATTTCAGAGAAGGAGGGGTGAGGGAAGGAGAGATAGAAGCATCAATGATAACAGAGAATCATTGATTGGCTGTCTCTCACATGCCCCCTACACCCCACTGGGGATCAAGCCCACAACCTGGGCATGTGCCCTGACTGGGAATTGAACCCCGATCTCCTGATTCACAGATCAACACTCAACCACTGAGCCACACAGGCTGGGCTGGTTTCTAGTTTATTTATCCTGTGCTGTTTTTGTACAGCTAAGCAGATGCATTCTTGTTTCCTCTCCTTTCTTACTCCAAATAGAGCACACTATAGATACTTGGCAAAAAAATACTAAAAACCCAAATCTAATCTAATAAAAGAGTAATATGCAAATTAACATCACTCCGAGACACCTAAGCCATGCCCACCAGCCAATCAGAGCGACTATATGCAAATTAACCCAGTCAAGATGGCGGTTAATTTGTATACATAGGCACAGAGCAAAGACTGAAGACAGCCTAGGAGGAAGCCCAGTGCTGCAGAGGGGAGCAAAGCAGCCCAGAAGGGAGGGATCAAGGCAGTGGAGGGAGCGAGGCAGCAGAGAGGGTAGGAGATGGGAGGAAGCAAGGCAGCAGAGACTGTGGAGACGGGAGGGAGCTGAGGCTCAGGAAGCCCTATTCTTACAGGAATCTTACTGCAATGGGCTTCTAGTATCTAATAATGGAGAATGATTGGATATGATGAAGTACTATGTAGCCATTTAAAATGTTTTCAAAAAAATAAAGATTTGAGGAAAGGCTTACAAAATAATTTTAAGTGCACATTTAAGTATAAAATAACTAAAGTACATGTTAAATTATAAATTTTTAAATAAAAAATTTGTTTTCATTTTTAGAAAAATGATAGGGAGAGACAGTGTGGCAAATTAGAAAAAAGAAGACCCTTTTGCATCCAAAACACCCAGAAACCTGATGAGAAGGAAATGTACTAGAGCATTGGCAGTTCTCTGAGTGGTGAAATTATAGATTATTCTCTTTTTTCTGATTTTAAAAACTTACCCCTCACAGGGCAGGTGATACCTGGACAGCATTTATCAAACCATTTCTGTGCATTAAAAAAATAAGTAAAGCATGCAATTGGTAAAAATTAAAAACCGTTCCAAAATAGTTTAAAGTGAAAAGTCCGTCTTCCTTCCCCAAGTTTCCCTCCCAGGGACCAGCACTGTTTCTAGGCTCTGGATTCGCCCAGAGAACGCAAGCAGCACTTGAGGATGATTTATATCCGTGTGTAAAACCGCTTCAGGTTTGTTGCTATAATTACTTACATAGCAGAGTCATTTCTTTCCCTTCCTTTCAAAAAAAAAGCTTCAGTGGGGAGAGAAATACCTCTGCCTCCCCAAAGTTGCAATTATCCAAAGGTAACAAGAAGCCTGCATTGACAGCGCCAAAGTAACCTGTAATTTTTATGCCAAGAAAGTGTTGGGCACGAGGTCAGTTGTATGAAGTCAGGTGTGTTCGTGCTGTGGGTCTTGGGGAGCGCCTGGAGGTGTGTTGGAGTAAGGTCACGGCTTTGGGTGCAGCATGGGTTGGGAAGGACTGTTGAGGTGTCCTCTGGCATTCTGACTCCAGGATAGCCAGACACACCAACAGCAACTCTTCTACTTTATAATTGTAGTGTTACTTTCTTTATAGAACATTTAATGAAAAAAATACCATCATCAGGGGCCTTAGTGTTTGTCTGTTTGGGAAAATTTAATTCAGCAAGCTTTGATACTATAAAGCGTTCATATTACAGAGGAGTAAGTTTTTAAATACAAACTTTATTTCGGTATAGATAATACGGAGTCCTTTGTTGGATTCTAAATTCAATTTAACAATAACTCACAACCTTCGGACCAACTTAGATTCAAAATTCAAACGGCACAGGAAAGTGTATACATCAGTGAGCATGTGCCTCCTTCTCCTCTCCTCCAGCCACCCAGTCGCTTGCAGGCAACCAGTGTAGCCAGCTTCTTGCAAAGTGAACTTAAGTCCCCCCACCCCCTGCATCTTTTGCATCATGAAAACTTCAGACCCACAGAAAAGCTGGGAGAATGCAGCGAGCCCATCCACTCACCTGCATTCACCAGGTGTTCAGATTGTGTGCCATTTGCTTGATCTGTGGGTGTCTGTGTCACTGTACACGCGGACACGCACGCACGTATACTTTTCTCTCTGAATCATTTGAAAGCAAATCAGCCTCTCACCCACGAGCCCTCAGCCCTAAATACTTCAGCAGGTATCCCCTAAGAACAAGGGCCTTCAACGCACCCATGATATCACTGTCACGCCCAAGAAATGTCACATTCCTCTAAAGAAAGTACCAGACTTCTCCCATGTGGGCCAATAATGTCCTTTATAGCAATGCTTCCCTCTGGAAACCAGAGAGCAGGGACTGCATGTGTTGCCATGTCTCTCTAGCCCACAGCAGCCCCGGGCAATGATGGAGTGGATTGGCCCTGGGTTTAGAGTCATCCGATTGTTCCTTGGGACTGGATCCAGGCTGAGTGGTTTTGGCATCACCCATAATGAGGTTTGTCCCATTATCGGCGATTCGGAGTGTGATCACGTGGGCAGCTGGCCTCACCAGGTTTCTCCGCAGGGTACCCAATGTTCCTTGTTTCCGTGGTGAGGCAAGGACCACCTGACTGTCCTGTTCCCCAGCCTCTTGCCCAGTGATTGGAGATCCCTTTGGTGAGCCACACCCAACATTACATTAGTGGTTGCAAAGTGGTTTTCTAATCATGTTCTCCTAGCTACAGTGACTGGATGAGGCATTTTCCCATAAAACAGAGCTTTTTCTTTCCCTCCAGTTTTTTTGTTTGGTTTGTTTTTGGTTTTTTAGTGACACAAGGGATTTCCCCTCATCACTTAAACACTTTCTATGATGGGGAATTTTAAACATGAATAAAAGTAGACTAAATAGTGTGATGAGCCCCACGCTCTGTCCGCGTCAGTGCTTGCCACCTGCTCTGGTGCTGTCCTTACCGCACTCAGGTCCCCATGCCCGTAGTTATGTGGAATCTAATGCAGACCTGTACGTTCATCTGTGATACTTGCTGTGCATCTCTGAAAGAGCACGTGTTCTTTTGTACTTAGCCTGTCGTGCTCTGTTGCTCTCACTGTTCTTTTTGATGTCTAAGTCGTGCCGAATGTGATCAGTGGGGCCCGCAGAAGGCAGCTGCTGTACTTTTGACATGTTCCATCTCCTGTGAGCGCTTTGTAACACAAGACGCAGGCCTGTCTGTGATTACCTTGCCTCGGCATTTCTCCAGGGAGCCCTTGGAACTTAAATCTCTTAATGCAGAGAGTAATTTCCAGGATTTAAACTCTCCTGTAAATGGATTAATATGCGAAAGTCAGTGATTAAAGGAGGAGATTGACAAAGTAAACAAATTATTTTAAGTCCAGATCTCCTTAGATCACAAGATGATTTAGTGGGTTTTAAATTCCTTGTGAGTTGCCGGGAGTGATCACAGCGGAAGTCTGCAGCCCCGCCCGCCTTCCCGAACTCCCTTCCCCCCCAGCTCCGCCTGCCTCGCCTGCTGTGGAGCCAGACTTCAGAACCTAGGTGTTCTGTTTTCCCTCGCCTTCTAAACCTTTCATACGTTTCCAAGTCCTACAGGTTTTTCTTTGAATGTTTCATATCCAGCCTTTCCAATAATAATGAAAATCATGGTCATATTATTTTGTGTGTCTGAACATAGGTTTTATCTCTTTATCGTTGGTTTGTAACAATTGCTTTTACCTTTTTAAATTTACCTTTATTGTTGAAAGTATTACAGATGTCCCCTTTCCCCCCTCATTGACCCTCTCCACCTCGCCCTTCTACCCCACCACTAGGCCTTCTCTGCACTATTGTCTGTGTCCATGGCTTATGCATATATGCATCTCAATTCTTTCGTTAATCTCATGTTATTAATAACAGGTAGTGTCAGGGGCTACACATATTTCTAATCCTCACCTTGGGGTTACACTATTGTTTCCATTTCACAGTCAAGGAAATGGAGATTCAGAGCGTGCTTGGAAAGGCAGACTTTGCCTGCTCGCTGTCTATCCCAGTGACTTCCAACCTTTTTCATCTCATGCACACTTAAACTACTACAATTCTGCAGCACAAGAAAAAATATATTTTTTGCTATTCTGACAAAAAATAGGTATAATTTTGATTCACTCACACTGACAGCTGTTGTTGTGTTAGCTGTTGTCATTTTTTTTATGTGATAATCTAAGGGAAAAGAGCTCAGTGCCCCTGACTGCTCGATGTTTAGTGTGGCAGTGGCACACCAGTTGAAAATTGATGTTCTGTATATACTCCTTTTCTACATTCATACCCTGAGCTGGACTTCAAGAGGGACTGCAGTAGCCCTGGCCAGTGTGGCTCAGTGGATTGGGCATTGTCCTGTGCACCGAAAGATTGCTGGTTTGATTCCCAGTTAGGGCACATGCCCAGGTTGCAGGCCTGACCCCCAATAGGGTAAGGTGACCAGACGTCCTGCTTTCGGCGGGACAGTCCTGATTTTTAACAATTTGTCCCGCATCCCGCAGCGTTTTAAAAAAGTCCTGATTTTTGTAAAGAATGCACGACAAGCTAGGGAACGGCGGGAGAACGGGAAGGGAACATACGGTTTTCGGTGGCCAAGCGGTCAATGGTGTCCCGCTTTACCAATGTTAAAATCTGGTCATTTTACAATAGGGGGATGTATGGGAGGCAGCCAGTCGATGTTCAGCTCTCACATTAATGTTCCTCTCTCCCTCTCCCTCTCTCTCTCTCAAAAAAAAAAACAAAAAAAAAATGCCCTAACCAGTTTGGCTCAGTGAATAGAGCGTCGGCCTGTGGACTGAAGGGTCCCGGGTTTGATTCCAGTCAAGGGCATGTACCTTGGTTGTGGGCACATCCCCAGTGGGGAGTGTGCAGGAGGCAGCTGATGGATGTTTCTCTCTCATCGATGTTTCTAACTCTCTATCCCTCTCCCTTCCTCTCTGTAAAAAATCAATAAAATATGCTTTTTAAAAAAGCAACAACAATAAAAAAATTTAAAAATTTAACAAAAAAGATAAGGGCCTGCAATATATTGGAAGAAACAAGAGTTGGATTAGGAGTCAGCACTCCTTTGAAAGTCCTGCTTTGTCACTGGCTGGTTTGTGGGCTAAGTTACTTAATTCTCTGAGCCCTAGATTTCTGTCCTTGAAAAGAGGAACCCTAGCTGTGCAACAGACTCACCCAGGGAGCTTTTTAAAAATATGGTTTCTGAGCCTCACCGCCATAAATTCCGACTTAAACGGTCTGGAGAAAGGGCTGTAGGCGTCAGCATTTTTCAAAAGCTCCCCAAGTGATTCTCAAGTGCCCCCGGGAGAGAGCCCCGGGCTCCACGCTTTCCAAGGCCCATTCATAAGGCAGGTAGGCGGCTGTGACAATTGTCCGGGTGATTAATCTGCCTGCGCGCTCTGGAAGGCCGCATTTCCACCACATTAATCTTCCTAAAACACTTGTTTGGTGACCTGAACCAAATCATCTGGGAGCTTCCTGTAGCCACAGGAGAAAGCACAAACCCCTGCCCGCCTGGCCGGTAGGTGCCGCAGGCTGACCCCATTATGCCTTGAGTAGCCCAGACCCTTGGTGAGCCTCTGGCCCTTGCTGACGGGTATTCATGGAATGTCCTTGCCCCTCAAGTCTAAGGCTTCCCCTCCTTCAGGCCCCACTCAGAGCCCCTGGGAGAGTACAGCCTTTCCCGTCTCCCCTTGATTTCTTCTCTGCACTTTCGTTTGTCCTGCCCACCAGGTGCCTAATTGCTTGCTGTGCTAACTGTGTCCTTCACTGGCTCAGCCATCCAGCAGCCAGTCAGTGCCCACCATGCCAGCCCTGGGCCAGACCCAGGGACACTGATCGCGCGCAGGGTGGGAAGCAGACAGATAAGCCGCAGCCAGCCGGGACTGCAGCCTCTGGTAGAAGTAGTCCAGAGTGCCAGGCCCTGGGCAGGAGCCTCTACAAGTGAGACGCTTGGGGAAGGCTCCCTCAAGACTGGTTTCTGACCGAGAGCTTCTAAGGGAGAAGGAAGACTTATCCAGCCAGAAAGGGCCTGAGTGAAGCTGTCCAGGAGGTGGGAACTGCAAGTGCAAAGCCTGGCGAGAAGCCCTTGGTCCTGCAGAGGCGGGAAGGAGATCGTGTTCCGGCGAGGTGCCCCGTCTGCCACCTAGAGGAGCCAGTGTCATAATCAGCATGAAGACCTGGTCTAGCCTAGTGGCAGGGGAGGGTGAGGAGTGAATGGATTTGAGCGAGGTTAGACAGCCCTTCCACTTGATTGGCTGTAGTGGAGGCAGACGGATGGCACACAGGGTCCTGACGGGGACAAGGTTCACGGAGATAGAGTGCATGGATGGTTTGAAGAGAAGCGGAGTTTAGGATGTTTGTCAAGTCCGAGGTACCTGTAAGACAACAAAGTTTTATGGTTAAAGGCTTTTTACTAGTAAACCAAAGCATGCAGCCAAGATAGGGGCTGACATGGGATCCACCAGCATGTAAGTTGTCATCAGAGCAGCGGTGGTGAATGAAACGGATCAGGGAGAGTGTGGAAGCAGAGAAGAAAAAGCGCTGGGAAAGAACCCAGCGCACCTCGACATGTAGGGGTGGACGCAGAAAGAGTCCACACGTGAGACTCAGACGGTTCCAGAAGGAGGAGTAAAACGAACAGGGTTCAGCATTTCGGAAGCTGAGGAAGGAGAACGTTGCAGGTAGGAGGAAGGAGGTCCACCCAGTGAAGTGTCTCTGGGAAGTCAGTGGAGGTCAGGATCGAGACGTGGCTGCTGGGTTTAGCAATGAGGCGGCAGTAGCTGAACTTGGGGAGGCTTGTTTCATGGAGTGCTAGGTGCAGAAGCTCATTGCAATAGACCAAGGAGAGAGGGGAGGTGTGGTAATGAGACAACTTTCAGAAAATGGAGGTGACAGTAGTAGCTACAAGGATGTGGGGTTGGGGGGGGGCGGGTCATAGGGATTATTTTTTTTAAGAAATGGGAAAGGCTTGAGTTTTCTTCAAAGCAGATGGAGGAGAAAGACATGAGTTCGAGAGCACTGGTGGGATTCTTTGTGGAAAAAGGGGATGGGACGCCTCTTCCATTGTAACTAGGGAAGGGAGGGCTGAAAGCCAGTGCAGGAAAGGTTGTGTCTTTGAAAGTTAAACGAGTTCTCACCTGGCTTACAGGTTTGAGAATAACGGAATAGCATTCAGTGGAGAATGAGCCCAGGAGCTAGCTAGGGGAAGAAAGGCTGGCTGGGCAGGAAAGGGGGCCCGGGTGAGGTGGGACCCCGTAATTACAGGGCACCGGTCGAATGAGTTCTGTGGGCCTGGGTGTTTTCTAGAGGGTAAACTTACATTTTTTAAATCTTTATTGTTGTAAGTATTACATATGTCCCCTTTTCTCCCAAATTGGCTCCCATACCCCCAGCCCCAGGCCCTCACCATCCCACTGTCTGCATTCGTGGGTTATGCATATATGCATACAAGGTCTGTGGTTGATTACCTCCCACCCACCCACCTTCCCTCCGAGATTCCGTACTCTGTTCCATGCTTCCATGTCTCTGGATCCACTCCGTTCATCAGTTTACTTTACTGAGATTCCACATGAGTGCGATCATGTGATACTTATCTTTCTCTGACTGACTTATTTCACTTAGCATGATACTCTCCAGGTCCCTCCAGGCTGTCTCAAAGGACAAGAGATTCTTCTTTTTTACTGCTTCCTAGTATTTCATGGTATAAATGTACCACAAGTTTTTTATCCACTCATCTACTGATGGGCACTTGGGCTGTTTCCAGATCTTAGAATTGTAAATTGTGCTGTTATGAACATAGGGGTGCATACATTCTTTTTGATTAGTGTTTCTGGTTTCTTAAGATATATTTTTAGAGATGGGATCACTGGGTCAAATGGCAGTTCCATATTTAATTTTTTGAGGAAACTCCATACTGTTTTCCATAATGGCTGCACCATTGGCATCCCCACCAGCAGTGTACTAGAGTTCCCTTTTCTCCACATCCTCGGGAGCACTTGTCATTTGTTGTTTGGTTGATGGTAGCCATTCTGGCAGGTGTGAGGTGATACTTCATTGTTGTTGTAATTTGCATCTCTCAGAGATCAGTGACTTTGAGCATTTTTTCATATGCCTCTTGGCCATCTGTATGTCCACTTTGGAGAAGTGTTTATTTAGGTTCTTTGCCCATTTTTTGATTGGATTGTTTTCTTCCTTCTGTTAAGTTGTATGAGTCCCTCATGTATTTTGGATATTAATACTTTATCAGATATATCATCGTCAAATATGTTCTCATACCATGGACTCCCTTTTCATTTTGTTGATGGTTTCTTTTACCGTGCATAAGTTATTTATTTATTTATTTTATTATTAATTGATTTCAGAGAGGAAGAGAGAGAAAGAGAGAGATAGAAACATCAATGATGAGAGAGAATCATTGATCAGCTGCCTCCTGCACGCCCTACACTGGGGATCAAGCCTGCAACCCGGGCATGTGCCCTTGACCAGAATTGAACCTGGAACCCTTCAGTCCTCAGGCCAACACTCTATCCACTGAGCCAAACCAGCCAGGGCCGAAGCATTTTATTTTTATACTAGAGGCCCGATGTATGAAAATTCGTGCAAGACTAGGCCTTCCTTCTTCTGGCTGCTGGCACCAGCTTCCCTCCGGCACCCGGGACCCGGGCTGCTTCCCTCCTCAGGCTGCCTACAGGCACCGAGACGGCCTGGCTTCCATGCGGCCTTGGCTTCCTCAGGAAGGATGTCCGGTGTAAATAGCATTTTACCCTTTTATTATTATAGATAGTCCCATTTGTTTATTTTTTTCTTACTTTCCTTTGCCGTAGGAGATGTATCCTATACATATTGCTCTAAGAGATGTCTGAGATTTTGCTGCCTATGGTTTCTTCTAGGATTTTTATGGTTTCCTTACTTACGTTTAAGGCTTTTATTCGTTTTGAGTTTATTTTTGTGTATAGTGTAAGTTGGTGGTCTAGTTTCATTTTTTTGCATATATTTGTCCAATTTTCCCAAAACTATTTATTGAGACTTTTTTACTCCATTATATGTTCTTGCCTCCTTTGTCAAACATTGAGTGTTATGGCTTGGGTCAATTTCTGGGGTCTCTGTTCTGTTCCATTGAACTATATGTCTGTTCCTGTGTCAGTACCAGGCTGTTTCGATTATAGTGGCTTTGTAGTATAACTTGATATTTGGCATTGTGATTCCTCCAACTTTGTTCTTCTTTCTCTAGATTGCTGCAGCTATTCGGATTCTTTTTTGGTTCCAAATAAATTTTTGTAGTATTAGTTCTAGATCTGTGAAATATGCTGTTGGTATTGTAATAGGGATCACATTGAATCTGTACATTGCTTTGAGTAGTATGGACATTTTAATGATGCTGATTCTACCAATCCATGAACATGGAATATTCTTTCACTTGTTTATATCTTCTACTAGGGGCCTGGT
Organism: Murina feae; assembly: GCA_004026665.1. Classification (NCBI taxonomy): domain Eukaryota; kingdom Metazoa; phylum Chordata; class Mammalia; order Chiroptera; family Vespertilionidae; genus Murina; species Murina feae. The sequence continues at coordinate 9,527 of PVJC01013376.1, read as the reverse complement.
GCACAAAATTCATGCACGAGGGGAGGGTGGGGGTCCCTCAGCCCAGCTTGCCTCCTCTCACAGTCTGGAACCCCTCAGTGGATGTCCTATGATGGCCCCAGTCTGCCAGGCGCCTTGTGTGTGTGTGTGTGTGTGTGTGTGTGTGTCGCCACTGGGGACCTGCCCCCAGCCGCATCTGAGGCTTGGAACAGTCCTCCTGTGTGTGTCTTCCTGCTGGGAGCCTGCCCCCAGGCACACCGTTGAGGCTTGGAGCAGGCACCCCCTCTATGTTGATCTCTCAGACTCTTGCCCTCCCCTGCATGTTGTTCTCTTTTATGAGCTGTGGCCAGGGCTGGATGCTGCCTGCCTCCCAAGCTTGCCTACTGCCCATCTTCCTCCAGCCACCAGAAAGCAGGGAAAGCCCCGCCTCATGGTCAGGCCAGTCTTTTCCTACTCCCTGATCCCTGGAAGGGACCTGGGAAGCCACCAAGCAGGCCCCCAGCCCCCAAGAGCTTGCTTTCCCGCTCCCCAGTGTCCCCCAAAGGGCCTGGGGAGCCACCAAGCAGGCCGCCGACTCTTTCCCACTCATCTGTCCCCTGCTGCCTTCCTTTCCCACTCCCCGGTACCCCTCAAAGGGCCTGAGGAGCCGCCAAGCAGGCCCCCTTCCCCCACCGCCTCTTTCCCACTCCCCGGTGCGCCGCAAAGGGCCTGGGGAGCCACCAAGAAGGCCACCAACCCTGCCGCCTCTTTCCCACTCACCGGTCCTGGGTCCTGCACTCTTCCGCCCTGCAGCTGCTCTGTGCACTCGAGAGGTCCCTCAGCCTGGCCTGTGCCCTCTCACAGTCTGGAACCCCTCTGGGGATGTCCGCCTGCTGGCGTGCCTGACCAGCCTGGGTGAGGGGCTTTAAGGCTGCCCACAGCTCCCATTGACCCAATGTCCCAGCAAGGCTGGCTGGACGCAGGTTTCTGGGGTTTGTTTATCTTCTATAATTGATGCTGTTCCTTTAAGGCACGGTCTAATAAGAAGCCTCCTTTCTGCTTCAGCTCCCGGCTTCTATAATGACACAATGTTGTTACTCTTAGACTCAGGCCCCGCCTGCTGTTTCCTTCAGCCCCTGAGGATTCTATGATTTATACATTGTTGCAAACATGTTGCAAACATGTTTTGCTTTCAGGCAAGGATAAGCGAGCCAGCGCGCAGACAGTTTCACTTTCACTCCTGCTGCAATGGAAGCTGCCGTTTACTCCGTGAGTGGAGGCCGCCATGTTGGCTGGGTTAATTTGCATACAATCGCTCTGATTGGCTGGTGGGCGTCCCGAAGAAACAGTCAATTTCAATATCACGCTTTTATTAGTTAAGATGGATGGTAAACTTTGAGAGGACAAAGACTGAGTTTGGTATTCTTCAGCCACCTTCTCTATGGTTACCACAGCACTGTACATACAGTTCATACCCAGATGTCTCAGTCATGGTACTTTGGGTTGCAACTATCAGAAACTCACCCCCCAAAAAACAATAAAACAGACTGTCAAACTACAGCAGGAAGGCTAGAGAGGGTTGGGGTGGGGAAGGTAAGAGATCAACCAAAGGACTTGTATGCATGCATATAAGCATAACCAGTGGATGCAAGACACTGGAGTGGGGGGTGAGGCATGTGCCTGGGGGGTAGGGGAAGGCGAGGGAAGGTCAATGGGGAAAAAAATGAGACATATGCACTACTATTTGTAATACTTTAAACAATAAAATAAAAAAAATAAAATAATATAAAATATATAATAAATAAAACAATAAAATAAGATAATAAAAAAATAATATAAAATAAAATAAAAAGAAACTCGCCCTAACACATTTTGCAAAACAAGGGGAATGTCCAGAAAATACCAGTGGAGTGCAGCTCTTCTGAGGGTCGGAAGCCAGTCTCATGCTGCGCCCTGGGCCTCCTCGGGACGGTGGCCGCCTGTCTGTGCTCCCCTGCCCTCTCCCACTCTTCAGCTGCACCAGCATGGCCACCAGGCCCGCTTTACGCTGTCACCCCGCATGCAACAGAGACGACACGTGCCGTGGTTCCAGAGCTTAGCAGTGCATGCAGGTCACCTGGAGCGTTTCTTAAACTTCTAAAGCCTAAGCCCCACACTGGACCTCTGAATCAGTCTTTGTGATCAGAACCCAGATACTTTGTCTTTCAGAAGCCCCCCGGGGGACCTCGATGCAGTCTATAAACCTGCGTCAAAGAACCCCTACGCTTGGGAATTACTCTCCTCCCCACCCCACCCCCATTCTAAATTCCCAGGAGAGAGTCTGACTGGCCCGTCGTGGTCAGAGGATAGGGCTGTGGGTGAGGTGAGGAGGTGGCCATGCAGGGCCTCTGCTGCTCTGTACCAAGTGCCAAAATAAGAAAGACACCCCTCTGCTCCCCGCCAGGCTTGGCACCTTTAGAAGGAAAAAAAGGTGCTCCTTTCCTGGATGTTAGCTCTTCACCCCTCTGGCAGGTAACTCGTCTGTGTGTGTCCTCTAATCTGCCAGCTCTGACACAGCTCTGTGGCAATGGGACATTTCCCAGAGGAGAGTGTGGTTGGGCAGATCCCAAATGGTTTTCCTCATTCAACAAATGCCTGTTGTTGGGATAAATATCATCTTGCTAATTTTTTGTTTATTTGTTTTTACTTTTTACAAGAGTTTGAGTCAAACCTATGCCAGGAGCAAGATCTCAGCTGCTCCCAAAAAATGACTGTTTTGCAGCTTTTTTATACATCTGAGATTAAGGGGGAATATAAGAAAGATTACATGAGGATGTAAGAAAGGCAGGGATTGGATCACAGGATCCATAACAAGATTGAGTGCTCTCTTGAGGGTGGTTAGGGCTTAGATCAAATGCGTGAACCTAGATGCATAAAAACAATGGACAGAGCTCACTGAAAGCAAAGATAAACCTTTTACTAAAACGTTTTAAGTCTGGGGGTGGCTGCCCACCATCACCTGCCCACTTAGGAATTTATGATCAGATCACCTTGCAAGGACTCTGTCCAGTACCCCTTTTGTTCACAGTTCCCCATTTTGGACATAAATCAATCTAAAGAATACATTGATGACCAAACTTTTAGGTGGATCATCTCATTTGTAACTGGCTTCTTTCAAAGTGTACCACAGACGTTGAAATTAACATATTAAGTATTCTGATTCGTGGTGTCGTGATAATTTGTGGGGTCTAAAGAGTTAAAATTGTACGTTGATACTAGCAGAGTTCTTGGAGCCAAGTACCCAACCAAATATCCTTAAGTAGCTTCTCTATTTGTGAAGGAAATGCATTCCAAGAGCAGGTCTTCCCTTGGAGTTCAGTAAAAACTACAGAATGGTAAGTGTTGTTTCTGGAAGATTTCCATCTGTGGGCATAGGAACAGGAGAAAGTTGATGGCTCCTGGGGAGAGAGAGCTGGACCGGGAGGAGGGACAGGCCCTGTGACTTCTGCTCAGGGGAATTCATTCACTCTTTTCCCCCAATTATAAGGGAAAGCTTATTCAGAAAGTCACAGATGAAGAAACAGTGAGCCAGCGGGGCTGTGTGGGCTCAGGAAATAAGTTATAGAGGCGAAAGGAAGACCTTTGGGGCTGTAAGGTGCCTGGGGGAAGATGAGGGGAAGGGAAAGGCACAGGCACACTCCAGAGACAGTGCGCCTTATTCACTGTTTTCATTTTTGTAAGAGTTTTTTAAAATATATTTTTATTGATTTCAGAGAGGAAAGGAGAGGGGGAGAGAGATAGAAACATCAATGATGAGAATCATTGATCAGCTGCCTCCTGCATGTGCCCTGACCTGGAATTGAAACCATGACCTCCTGGTGTATAGGTTAACGCTCAAGCATCAAGCTACACCGGCTGAGCATGGATGAGAGTTTTTATAAGGAGTTTATCTGAGCCAACCTGATGGCATATGCTGGGGAGCAAGATCTCGAACGCTCCTGCTCATTTTTGTTTAACAACTGTTTTCTGGGTAATCGCAGTGGTGCATGCCTGTTCTGGTGCTGGGGTACCACAGAGAGCCAGACAGCGAAAGTCCTGCCCTGGAAGTGAGTGGACTGGGAGCAACCACTGCACCTCTGGAGGCAGAGCGGAACTTTCCAAACATGCAGACCTGGTGAATGAGGGGACCCCAGTATAGGCGCCAGACCAGCTTCCACCTGGCCTACCCACCCCCCCACCTTCTGCTCCTCCCACAGCATAGCAGTTACATCGACAGACCTAGTCCCAAGGGAAGGGATGCAGCAAGGAGCACGGGCAGCAGAGGCGGAGAACTCCCAGGTGCCAATGCTCAGCACCCACACGGGCCCACACGGGGGCTGCGAAACACTGGCCCCAACGCGCTGCGCGGAGACATGCCCTCTGCAGATCCAGCCGTGGTTTCAGACACGCCCTATACCCATCTCTATACCCACACATGATGGCAAATTTTCCAATGTTGACATTACATTAGGTTGTTTTTCTTTTTTTCTTTTTACTCTTCTGTATCGTGAAATAGAACACATTTAGGAAAAATGCATAAAACATAAATGTACAGTTAAAGAGTTATGGAGCAAATACCATTTAACCACTCAAGAAATAAAATGTTACCACAGCCCCCGGGAGCACCTCTTCCGTGAGCCTCCCTGACTTTCATGGAGATCTCTTCCTTGCCTCTCTTTATAGTTTTACTACGTAACATGTGCATGGACTTTGATTTATTTGACTGTTTAGTAGCTAAGAGTCATTCCAGGTCATGTCCGATGAGTAAGATGGAGAGCATTTCCTCAGAACAAAAGGCGTGTGCGCTCGGAAGCTCCAGAGCAGTCAGGATGGTGTTCTTCTGTATCATGTGAACGTGAATGAGGTGTATGGGGGGAACCCCAAACGTCGTGTACTGGCCACACTGCTGTCCGTGGAAACTCTGGTTTCTCTGTTTTTCTGTTGCTCTCATTATCCCAGAGGCCCCCAAATGCATAGCCTTGCCCTGTCGAGTTGCGTTACCTCCACTTCTATCTGTTTTGTTTCTTCCTGGGAGCGGCCCTTCGTGTTCACCCCTGGAAACCTGTGTGAGGAGGCGCACACCCACCGCGAGGCCTGGGCCGCTCCTCCGCACCGTGTCCGCTGGGGAAGAGGTCCGCTGCAGTGGGACAGTGTGGAGTTACATTCTGCGGGGGAATACATGAGAACTGGAGAATTTCCCCTCAGGGTTTTCATACTGAGAACTTACTGTCTGTCTGGCAGAGTGGTGTAAGGTCTGACCTGCCCTGCTAGTGGCAGGATGAACGAGGGGACCGTTCCCGACTTTGTAGGGGCCAGACCAACATGAGCTTCGCTGGTCCAGCGTGGCCAGGGTCTAGGTGAGCACCCACACTGAACGGTTGGTGAGAACCCTGCCCTTAAGCCAGTTCAAGGCGCCTGTAGAGATGGTTAGGCTGAGCTCTAAATCCACTATTAAAATAGAAAACTCGGAGAAGCTGAGGCATGATGAAGTAGCATAAATAGAGGATTACAAGTGGAAAGTAATTAAAAGCCCATTATTGTCTTACCCTTAAATGCTTTACAGAGGTAACAGATGTTTTTAGTGAAAAAGAACTTGGAGTCCTCAAACATCATCCAGCCTTAGCTGGTTTGGCTCAGTGGATAGAGTGTCGGCCTGTGGACTGAAGGGTCCTGGGTTCGATTCTAGTTAAGGGCACATGCCCAGGTTGTGGGCTCCATCCCCAATAGGGGGCATGCAGAAGGCAGCCGATCAATGACTCTCTCTCATCATTGATGTTTCTCTCTCCATTTCCCTTCCTCTCTACAATAAAAATATATTTTAAAATAAAAATAATATAAATAAGTGTTTTTTTTTTAAAAAAATCATCTAATTCATCTTCCTCATGTATAGAAAAGAAGCACACAACAGTTTAAATATCAGATTCATGTTTCTAGTAATATTTGCTTAGGCCAATATTCGATTGAGTTTACATTTCCCAGTTACATGCCACCTGATGTTGACATGACCCAGGTAATCTGCACTTGAGACTCTTGCACAGAAGAAAGTGAGTGTAGACATCACATTGGGGTTGGCACGTGGGCCCTGACCAGGTGCTCGGAGCCAGTGCAGACACCGCGTCAGGACTGGCCATCCTTGCAGGCGGCATGTAGAATTGCCCGGGATGGAGACAGCTCCGGCTCAGCTCGTGTCTGGCTCCGCAAGCGCGGTTCCCGGAGCAGAGGGCGGTCCGCTGTCAGCCTGGCTCCCAGCTAGTAGGTCTGAAGGGCCCGTGTGCCTGCAGCTTTAAGATGCTCTTCATTCTCCAGTGTGAGAGGAGAACGTGTTGGGACTTCTGTTTTGGTTTATAATCTGAGCTGAAGGTAATGCCAGGTAGGCATTCACAGACGTGGTTGGCATTAAGTAATCTTGTAAAGCTTTTTTGCTCATAAAATTAATATTTCCATCTTGGCCGTGTTTTGACAGGCTCAGAAGAAATGTTTGAATCAGACTTGCCCCATTTCTGCTTCCAAGACCCCCGACGGCCTGAGGCAAGCACCGATTCCCGGCCTCCTGAGCACCGCACTGCCAGGTCAGGAGGCTTCGTCGCAAGCTCGCCTTCGCTCGACCCTGTGTCCCGACACCCAGGACACTTCCCGCATCCCTCCTTCTGCATGCAGTCTTTCTGACGCACTCGCACCTCTACTCTGATCATTCCTTTCTTCTCTATCCTTTTCACGTTGCACCTGTAGCATCATTTTATATGCCACTAAGCAAGAAAAAAGCGCTTCTAATTAAATTATGTGGGAACATGTGCTGCTTAGAAGCAACACCATCTAGTACTCTGTGGCACAGGTGGCTTCGTAATTATCCTTGTGCTGCTTCCTATATGTAGATTGAGAATCCCACCGAGACTAAAAATATTGTGCCAGCCTCTCCCGCTTTTTCTAAAGCTTCAAACACCCGCATTGCTCAGTAGGCACCAGAAAGACAAAAGCATGAGTGCGCCTAGTCAGGCCCCTACTTGGGCCTCCCTTTCCTGGAGGTGTGAGTGCTTTGCGTTTTGGCGATGCTGACAGATTACTCACTTGAGGCCTATTCCTCAGGCCTTCGGTTATTTGAAACTGTAGCATTGACAGCTTTTACTTTATTTGCATATGTATTTATTTCTACTTATTATCTAACTGGGCTCTACTAATCCCCGCCTCTGCTTCCAGAGGTTTTATCGATAAATGTGCGTCCTGCTCCCCTTCCTGACATCAAGCATCCGTGATAAGGAAGCCCGTTCGGAATGTTCCGTAACCTGTGCGCGCTGTGTCCAGGGTTGTACGCCGGGCCTGCTTTCCTGTTTCTGTTGAACATTGTCTTCCTGTGTGTTCCTTCGAACAGGGCAGGATTCTGGAAGCAAAGTAATATCCGCGTCCTTAGGAACCGCACAACCTCAGCAGGAAACCATAGGATCCTCTCCTGGCCAGCCAGCTGTGCAGGTAAAACACCGCCCATGGAGCTTCTTTCAGCATCCAGTGTCACTGAAAGAAAATGTGTTATCACCTGCTGCCGGCACTGTCTCCGCAGTCGGCCCCAGGGCCTTAGTGACCAGGAAAGTGCTCCCTGAAACCTTCCCGCGGTCCCGGCCTTGCTATGTTGGTGTTTAGGGGATGAATGTGTCTGTTCTGCTTCTCACGTGTTCACAGTGCTGGCACGTCTTCATTAATCAATAGAACTCCAGCAGCCAACACAGAGTAGGCACTCAAAATATGTACTATTGAATCATATCACTTACTATCATATCAAAGTGGATTATTCCTCTTAGTCATACTGAGATAACTTTTTCCTGCAGTAACAACCAGGCGCGTATGAAGTAGTCCCTGTGGTCTTTTAACCCAACCACTGATCTAAAAAGGGGGAAAGTTGTTTTTAGCTTACGAAGGCCTCCGTTTCTTCTCCATCCGCGATAGCTGAGTGAAGCTTGTTGTAGTCCGGGTGTGCCTGGCCCCCGCAGGGAAGGATCTGGTTCATTCTCAGGTTCCGACGTGGGTGTATGTGCTTCCTTAACGTTATAGAAATGCCCAGTGATCACACTCCTAACTATGAAGCAGGAGCGCAGTGTTTGCTCCCTTGTTGACCACTGAGAAGACGAATTACGTAATGTCTGCTGAATTTTCAGATGTTCATGGAGTTGGTGCCCACAAACACGCTTCCTCAGAAACACAAGGATGCACTCGCAGAGGGAGGTGGGGATTCGGGCCTTAAGGTCCAGGCTGAGTCCTCCCAAGGAGCTAAGCTCAGCTTTCGTGATCTGACACAGTGCGACTCCGCCACACGGGTCTGTGGGCTTGCAGAGCAAATTCTGCATCCTCAGAATACGCTCTCGATAGCGAGTTGAAAGTACTCAAAGCATGGTGACCTTTATGTGTAACTGCATCCTGCTTGTGTTTTCAAGAAAAGGGAATAAAAGGTGTGTTTTGTCCATAGGTGGATGGTCATTCGGGAGGACAGAAGAGGCCTGCCGCAAAACAGCTGACGAAAGGGGCTTTGTGAGTGACCTTGGCTACCACTCATTTTGAACATTCCTCTAGGTCCCTAGCCTTCAGTACAGATACTACGGAAGTCAGGTTATAATAAGACGTCCAGTGTTTGTAAGCATAGACTTTGAAAATCCATTCCTATAGTTTGTCTCCATTAGGACCTATAAATATATCTAACGTAGTTTGAGGCTACTGTGTGCTCTCTCGTTCTTTTTTTTAAATATATTTTTATTGATTTCAGAGAGGAAGGGAGAGGGAGAGACAGAAACATCAACGATGAGAGATAATCATTGATCAGCTGCGTCCTGCACTGGGGCATTGAGCATCAATGGGGGTTGAGCCTGCAACCCGGGCATGTGCCCTTGACCAGAATCGAACCTGGGACCCTTCAGTCCACAGGCTAACGCTCTATCCACTGTGCCACACTGGCTAGGGCTGCTCTTTCGTTCTTAAGAAGAAGCCTTTGCCGTCTCAGTAGACCGCATGCCCTGTGGCCGGCCAGGCTCTCTGAGGGGAGCATGGTTCGATAAACTCCTATGTTCAGAACAAAAATGTTCGCATAAGTGTGGTTGGCCAGTGCTCAGGCGTGGCGGGTCTGTGTGCTCCCCACACGTGTGTGGTTGGTAGGAGCACTGAGCTCCTGGGGCCAGGGCCCGAGTGTGCCTTCCCTGCGAACTCCGAACACCCTGGTGCACAAAGTGTGAAACGGAGGGAAAACCAGGAGGGCTGTGCTTCGAACAGTCACAGTCCTGTATGTCTTACTCTCTGCATGCAAAGGAGCCGTCTCTGCTTTCTCAGGGAGGGGTTCCGTTTCTTCCCGGGACTCCGTGGCCACATGCAGTTGCTCTCTTACAGCATCCTCCAGCAGCTGCAGCGGGACCAAGCCCACGCCGTGGCGCCCGATAAAAGTCAGTTCCGGTCTCTCGGGGACGCGGTGCACAGGCTGCTCTCCTACCACGTGTGCCAGGGCTCCATGCCCAGCGAGGAGGACCTGAGTAAAGGTAACCCGCCGTGACCCCTCGCGCCTCTGTGGGTGCCCGCGATGG
>PVJC01013375.1:0-37703 GCA_004026665.1 Murina feae | reverse complement strand
GCCACAGCTCAAAAAAGAGAACAACATGCAGGGGAGGGCAAGAGTCTGAGAGATCAACATAGAGGGGGTGCCTGCTCCAAGCCTCCACGGTGTGCCTGGGGGCAGGCCCCCGGCAGGTAGACACACACAGGAAGATTGCTCTGAGCCTCAGATGTGGCTGGGGGCAGGTCCCCAGTGGTAACACACACACACACACACACACACACACAAAAGGGGCTTGGCAGACTGGGGCCATCATAGGACATCCACTGAGGGGTCCCAGACTGTCAGAGGGCACAGGCCGGGCTGAGGGACTCCCTCCACCCCAAGTGCACAAATTTTTGTGCACCGGGCCCCTAGTTGTAAATGAAAAAGAACCAGGATCAGAAACACACACACACACACACCAAAACACAACACCTAAAATTAAAATACTGGAGTCTGCAATTACATGGAATGGCTGTATTTTCTTCTCCTCTCTCTTAATCTGTCTCTCTCTCTCTCTCTCTCTCTCTCTCTCTCTCTCTCATCTCTCTCCCCCTCTTTCTCTCTCTCTCATGGCAAAATGTGTATCTTGATAGAACTACTCTGGCTTTTGATACTGTTCTGCAAAGGCCAAATATTATAGGCATGTCATTTGGGAAGCTTCACCAGGAAGCTAAAACTTCACACTCCCCAGGGATTCACTGGTCCATTACCCATAGATCACTGGGAGAAGGTGGGGGTGGAAGATAGATGCCCAGTAAAGCTGGGGTGACATTGCAAAGGTGCTTGCCCAACAGGCACACCTGGGAACAGATCTTTGGCCAGAATGGGTGTGTACACTGCAAGAAAGAGAAATTGTGGATACTTAAATCCCTAAACAAAGGTGTTAGCCCTCTTAGCTCTTTTTTTAAATATATTTTATTGATTTTTTACAGAGAGGAAGGGAGAGGGATAGAGAGTTAGAAACATCGATGAGAGAGAAACATCAATCAGCTGCCTCCTGCACACTCCCCACTGGGGATGTGCCCGCAACCAAGGTACATGCTCTTGACTGGAATTGAACTTGGGACCCTTGAGTCCACAGGCCAATGCTCTATCCCCTGAGCCAAGATCAGACCTCTTGGCTCTTGGTGTGTTGAGCTTGACTCCTGACTTGTGGGACTTTCCTGCTCCTGCTCCCCTGAAATCACTCACATGATGAACATGGACCCCACACACAATAGACTAATTGACTACAATGAGCCTGACACTGGACCCAGCTGCAACATGGAATGGTAATCCTGGACACTGGCTCTACTGACTCCCCAGCTACACTTCTTCCAGGACTAGATTCAGAGAAATGGGACTTTGGAAACCCAGGGATGTAACTCCACAAAAATAAAATCATTCGTCCTCCCATGTGAGTCTCAGAAAATTGTTTTTCTCAAGAGGACTCCATCCCTAGCATTCAGTGGAGAAAGAGATACCCCACTTCCACTGATAACACTTTGAAAGAAAAAGAATCTCTTTTCTTTTGAAAAAAATTCAATGATGATCATTTAAAAAGGGACATCTATATATATAAAAGCCTCAGCAACCAAATGACTGGAACAACCAGAATGACTGGAATGACTGGAATGACCAGTCGCTATGATGCGCACTGATCACCAGACACTCAATACAGGAGCTGCTCCATGGTGGTCAGTGCACTCCCACAGCAGGAGAGCCACTCAGGTGATAGACCCAGCCCGGGGGCCCATTGGCTCGGCAGCAGCCACTTCCTCAATAGTCCTGCAAGTCCAATTTCCAGAGAACAGGCTAGGCACCTCCCGACCAGTGCCACTGGCATTATCCTTACTACACCACCAGCCTCCTAGAAGTCAGGCTCGGGCTCTTTGGCCACCTCCCCTCTCGAGATGCTCTGCAAGAAGAAAGGATAAACAAGTGGCCACCAGGTGGCTCCCGAAAACTGGTGTGAATTTCTGCAGCATGGATCCAGATCCCTGTCTCTCAAAGTCTGTCCCATGGCCCACCCAGAGGGCCGATTAGCGTCCTCCATCCACCCTCAAGGACACCACTTGTGCATGAATTAATGCACCGGGTCTCTAGTAGAATTTTATAACAGAAAATGCATTTAACAACTCTTTTGCCACACAATTAAATCATTCTTCCTTTAATAGTTTCTTCTTATATTGGACTGAAAGTATATTAACCTCATTTTTTAAAGCATTCTTTGTTGGAATTGCTTTGGTGTTTCATCTTTTCATAATCAACTCAGTATTCTCTTTGATGCCTCCCATAAACTTACAAATGTCTATGGATGTGTCAATTAGTCCTCCTTTTGAATGTACATTCTTCTGTAAAGTATAATACATATTAAATAAAAAAAATAACATTGGTAAGGTTATTAGGCTGATATATCAATGACTGGCTTTGTCTGAGTACCCTTTCTTCCTTCATTTCTTCTTTTCTTCCTTCTTTCCTTCTTTTTCTTTGCTATAAATAAATGCACACACTCATATTTATATACATGTATGCATATACCTTCATATATATAAGCATATATGTATATATACATATGTGTTGTAGAAAAACTTTTCTTGGACTAAAAATGTTTATAAACGGTGTTATTTAAAAAGTAAATATAATCTTAGCAAAAGCAATGTATTTCTGCCTATGTCCACCCAGTACCAATCATCTCTGTTTTCTTTGTTGAGTGAAAGAATGATCGGCTGCAGCTCACCACACATCCGTTTCCTGAGATGACACTTATTGTTAAGAACATGATGAATTTTTCCATTTTCTTGTGTCCAATCAGTCAGTTCATTGTCTGAGAGCACACCCCATAACTAAAGATGGCAGTTGTTTCTCTCGAGGTTTTTCCAATAGCCTTGTGCTTTAATACAGCTGCTGCTTTGCATTTGAAAACTAAATCAGCCTCAATATTTCATAGTCTTTTTATCTCGGTTTTTATGATAATGACACGTTGGCTACAGAACTCTCCATTCAAAGAATCCAAACAGATTTTAGCACCTGTTAGCAGGTGTAGAAAAACAAGTGCATCATTTAAATATTTCCATTCTTTTAAAGTTGCTCATCTGTAATTAAAATCATTTTTTCCACGAAAAAAGCTGTTCTAGAAAATAAAGTCAATTCTCATGTATTTTTATTTCATTGTGATATTATGTGAATTGTTAATTTCTTTTCTGTGAAATCTCAATCTTACATCTCTAAAATAGACTGGGAGAATTAAGAGTTTTGCTGAGTCCTCAAATGGACATTTCTGTAGTAACAAAAATATCACAAATTTCTTTTAATTTACTGTCACTCTTGTAGTAAACAATCACAAAACTTGGAGTATAAATGATGCTGTTGTAATAACCTGGCTATTATTTAACAGGAGAGAAGCAGAGGGAAGAGCAGATAGACGCATGCATGCCCAGGAAGGTCTGAGTGACGTAGGAAGGTGCTTGCCCATCAATCACACCTGGAAACAGATAATTGGACAGAATAGTCATGGCCACCACATGGCGCAAAACATGAATATTTAAACTTCTAAATGTACAAGCACACTCTTTTGGTTTTTACTCTCTCTCTCTGGTGCACAAGGTCCCTGGCTCTCCTGTGGCAGGAGGATGTGTTCCCCTGTGCCCACGTGGCTCACAGCCATGTGTGACGCACAGTGGACTAATGCACTTTACTTGGCTTGGGTTCTGAACTACACCGGCTGCAAGATAGAGCAGAAGCTCTAGACACTGGCCTGCTTTTGGCTCTGAGGAACTCCCAGCTGCACCTCTTTCGGGACCGGCTTGAGGGAAATGGGACTTTGGAACCTGAGGAATGTAACTCCATCAGGCAAAGCCTTTTCCCACATCTAATCTTTCTATGGGGGCTTCTGAAATTCTTATTTCAGCGGTACCCCAAGAACTAAGACCTAGCTCCCATGAGTGACGGGAAGTTTGATTCTCTGGTAAAATAAAAAGCAAGCCAAGTTTAGGACTTAGTTACTAGGGGGCACAGAACACTATTTTCTAGGTTTGTTATTGCTGTTTTAATTCTGGAAAATGAAGTGGCTGGCCTTAGTGATCTCCATGGTTGTTGTTAAATCTAAGTTTCTACATGTCAGTGCAACTTCTTTATAAAACCTGTTCCATTAGACAAATTCATGGTATGTTATTAATCATGAAAGAACCCCAAAACAAAATTATGATGAAGTTATTAACTATAGAGACATCAAGGATGCTATTTTGATTTTCTTTGTTAATATTGAGTGAACAGTCCTTCACTAGAATTACAGTTGCAAAATTATGTGTATATTTGGGCTTAAAATTATATACATTAAATATATTTGATACAAATTTTATAAATGAAATAATAAAATATTTTTTGCTCAAGAACTGTTTTTTTATATATATTTTATTAATTTCAGAAAGGAAGGGGGAGAGAGAGGGAGAGAGAGAGCTAGAAACATCAATGAAGAAAGAGAATCATTGATTGGCTGCCTCCTGCACACCCTACAGGGGATGGAGGCTGCAACTCGAGCATGTGCCCTGACCCTGAATTGAACCATGACCTCTTGGTTCATAGGTCAATGATGTCCAACCACTGGGCCATGCCAGCCAGGCTAAAGAACTATTTATAGTATTTCTGTTTCTTTGTTTTCTAAGAAATCATTTAGATGTCCATGGTACATGAGTCATTAGCACAGAAATCTGAACATCGTATTTCTATTAACAAAAATAAAAATCTCTCCATCTGTTAGAATAGTTAAAAATGGAATTAGCGGTACAAGGTTTGGTTGCAAAGAAAAACATGACATTAAAATGTAAATGGATTTTGCTTGGAGCTGGGATGCATGGGGCAATAGGTATACCAGGACTAGAAAGAGATGGATACAAATTTTCTTCCTTTCCTTTCTTCTTTCTTCTTTCTTCTCTCTCTCTCTCTCTCTCTCTCTCTCTCTCTCTCTCTCTCTCTCTCTCTCTCTCTTTCTTTCTTTCTTTCTTTCTTTCTCTCTTTCTTATGTTTAACTTATTGGCAAGTTGACAGCAAATGTCAACTTCACAAGTACATATTGAAAATTGTTCTGATTTAATAAAGAATTTCTATCTGGGACTTCATTTACCTTCCTGAACACACCCTTCTGTTTGACACGTAACCTAAAGCTTGGGTTACACAATGTGCTCCCACTTCACCTTGTCTTTCAGAGTTCTTTACGAGCTTTTAGGGCCCAGTTCTCAGCTTTGATTCCTCATTCCACACTTTCTCTGAAAGATATTCCATTAATCCCCATAGCCTCCTTAATTGGTAATACTTATAGAACAGTTCAAATCTTGCATAGTACTCAGAATTTAAATGTTTGTATGTGTCTTAACTCTTTGTGGCTGATTTCAGAGTAAATTTGATTACAAAGTGTATTTAAGTTTCCTTTTTAGCAAAACAGGAAAAAAGAGTGTATTTGCAGTGTACTTTTAAATCTTAGGACAAAAAAAATGATACAAAATTTGAGAATGGTTAAAAGAGCAGTAGATATTATCCTGGAGAAAAAAAAATATTTCCAGAGATATGAGAGTAACCTTCAAACAATTTAAGGCAGAGATTCTAAGGATGGGAATATGCCTACATTTTTTATAAAATATTTTTTTAATCTAGAAATAGGAAAGAAGTATTTCCAAACTAGTAATTTTTAAATAATATTACTCATTGTGAAATTCAAGACCCATTAAAATGATTCAGAAGATTTTTTGTTGTTCTTGTTTATTGAAAATTTGAGATACCTATCATGTTATTGGAAGAACTTGAATTTTTCTCCATGTCATGCAAGTTTCTACCTAAAACCTTTGTGAGTTACAGTGAGTCAAAATTTTTATAAGCAAAAGAATAAATTGTTAGACAATTATGTAACTATTTTCTACCCAAGTGGATAAGGAAGGAGAGATTAGCCTACATTTAATGTACTATAGAAAGAGGACATCTATGAAACAAATACTAAATGGTTATATTTATCTTCATGTTTATAATTCCACTAGAGGCTCGGTGCACAAAAATTTGTGCCCTCGGGGGTGGGGGGGCGGTTCCTCAGTCCAGCCTGTGCCCTTTCACAGTCTGGGACCCCTCAGGGGATGTCCACCTGCTGGCTTAGGCCCACTCCCCAGGGGAACAGGCCTAAGCTGGCAGTCAGACATCCCTCTGGCAGCCTGGGAGCCCACAGAGGATGTCCACTTGCCAGCGGGGTGCACGCCTAAGTAGCAATCAGACATCCTTAGTGCTGCTGAGAAGGCAGGAGAGGCTCCCACCACCACCTCTGTACTGGCAGCCATCAGCCTGGCTTGTGATTGAGTAGAACTCCCCCATGGGAGCACACTGACCACCAGAGGAAGCTCCTACATTGAGCATCTGCCCCCAGGTGTTCAGTGTGTGTCATAGTGACCAGCCATTCCCAGTCGTTCTGCTATTAGGGTCAATTTGCACATTTTCCCTTTATTATAGAGGATGGAGGCCTGGTGCATGGGTGGGGGCTGGTTGGTTTGTCCTGGATCAGGGTGGGTGTTCCTGTTGGAGTGCTTGGCCAGCCTGGGTGAGTGGCTGATGACTGTTTGCAGGCTGGCCATAGTCCCTTCAGGGTGGGGTCCCTGCTGGGGTGCCTGACCAGCTTGGGTGAGGGGCTGATGGCTATTTGCAGGCTGGCCAACACCCCTAGCGACCCAAGCTGTTAGAGAGGCTGGCTAGAAGCAGGTATCAGGGTTTATTTATCTTCTATAATTGAAACTTTGTTGCCTTGAGTGGAGGCCACAGTTGCCAGGGCAGGCAGGAAGCTTGGCTTCCTCCATTGCCAGGATAAAAAAACCTCCTGCTTGCTCCAGCTCTGTGGATGCTGGCACCATCTTAGTTGGGTTAATTTGCATATAGTCACTCTGATTGGCTGGTGGGAGTGACTTGGGATGTAACAGAGTGACAGCAATTTGCATGTTTCTAATTTATTAGATTAGATGTTTGGGAAAGACAAATAAGAAAAAGATATATTGTGGAAGAGATACTAGGGTTGTAATATATAAAACCTTTTCTAATACAGAGGAAGTATGTTACAGGTCTAAGAATCTTATATGTCATCCTTAAAAGCCCAATTGCCCAACTGTCTCCTTCCTATCAGGTCTTACTAGTGCTCTGATGGGATAAAGGGCTCTGTTACACACTGTGACATCCCAAGTCTGTAACCCTGGGCAAGCCCAGGGAGGATGCATTGTTGGTATCACACAGCCAGTCTCCAGGGGATGTGCCTGCTGGGAGTGTGGTATCTGTGGCTCTGATATGACTTTCAAGCTGATTGGAAAAAAAGAAAGAAAGAAAAAAAGAAAGATAGATAGAAAGAAAGCCCAATGGAACTGTATGTATTTTCCATTTAATATTATTGAGTGCTTATTTAAAGCTAGATTTTGTATTTGGCACTTAAACAATGAAAGAGAAATAAAATATAGACTCTTCCCTATAAGAATTCATGAAGAAATTGGCAGGGGACAAGATGAATAAAAATTTACCATGCAAAGAGACAAATTTACTTTTTTAATGGATTTAAATGCAGTATAAATGATAAAAGTTATTTTTCATATATATTCTCTCATATAAATGTACACACACAAATTCTGACTATAGTGTGTGTATGGGTGTGTGTATGTGTGTGTAGGAAGAGTCATAATGTATATATAGTTATAATCTTAATATAAAGATATGCTGAGCTAGGATTTGACAGTAGCTACAGTTTTATATCCCCTTTGATTCCCTATTCCTAATGAAAATGACTTAGATGACAGTTGAAATCTAAAACCCAGGTTAGCCTGAGAGTTAACTTTTATTTTTCCTGCAACCCTACAAAAATACTGAAATAATATTATGAACATTTTAGAGGATATCAAAATAATTATGGTTGTGAGTTTAAGAATATTTTAACAGTAGGATTAAAAGTCACAGGTATAATGGATTAATTCCATAGTGTTGAGTTTCAGAATAAGTTTAAAAGAATCATGATGTTGTATAATACTTGTTATTACAGTTTTGTATATATTTTAATATTTGAAGAATTTAAAATAATTAGTCTATATATTTATAGATACATACAGATACATATAGATCTGTATTTTAAGGTAATTTAGTTTATTTTTAGCCATCTTTAAAAGTTACAAAAATGGCTTTCAAAATTTAATGTAATAAATTGAGAAATTGGTACAAATAGTGGCAAATTTTTTATAAATTAGAAAATTTATTATAAATTATATTAGATTTATCTGACAGTGACAAATAATCAAAATAACTGCTAGTTAATAAATGTTTTTAATTTTTATCTATACCAATAACAGAGGAATATGCAAATTGTCTGGGATGCCATCACAGTAACAGTAATGACCAAACAGCAGACTACATGGGGTGACAAAGCCAGCGAGGGGGGGGGTAGTGAAGGACAATCAAACGACTGAAAAGCAGGCTGCATTGGGCAACCAGACCATCAGGCAGAAGCGGTTAGGGGAGACCAGGCTGACAAGGGGGGCAGTTAGGGACAATCTGGCTTATAGGCAGAGGTGGTTAGGGTTAGGGGTGATCAGGATGGCAGGTGAGCAGTTAGGAGTCAGCAGTCCTGGATTGTGAGAGGGATGTCTGACTCCCAGTTTAGGCCCGATCCCCTCAAGGGGTCTTGGATTGGAGAGGGTATAGACTGGGCTGAGAAGAGCTCTCCTTCATGCATGAATTTTGTACACCAGGCCTCTAGTCTCATATAAAAGCCCAAGAGGTTTTACTACAGACCAATTACAAAATCAAAATGAAAAAAACACATTTATAATTTTAACAAGGCAAAAACCAAGATTAATTCTAATAGTGCTGAACCAGAGAATGATGAACATAATTTTATCATATTTCAGGTGACATTTTTAGTGACTATACATAATGCCACTGAACAGTACACTTAAAAGTGAACAAAATGATAAAATTTATGTTATGTATTTTTTACCAAAACAAAAATTAAAATCTAGTTTTGTTGAAAATTGGCCTCATTTAAGCCTTTGTATTAAAGTCACTAAATTCATTCATTCCTAAGATCTGAGATGATGTGCAGTCTCAGAGTTTCTGAAGCTAATATAATATTGAATGCCAACTGTAATTGAAAAATAAGAATAACTTTTAAAAATGCTAACTGAAAAAAAATTCCTCAATTAAAAAATATATCCTGTAAAAATATCCTCCAAGAATGTAAATGAAATAAAGAAGTTTTCAGATAAAATTCATTGACACCAAAATGTAATAAAAGAAATGATAAAAGAAAGTTTTTTAGGTTGAAAGGAAATGAAATGAAACTATTCAGGAAGGAATTAAAGGGGCCAGAAGTGTAAAAAATGATGTTTTTCTATTGTCTTTAAAGTAAACTATGGTTTACTTATTAAGGAAACACAATAATATCTTTTAAAGATTGTAATACATATTGTGATTATATCATTAAGAGTGGGAAATGTACCCAAATGCTGTAATATTTCTTTATTTTATTTACAGAGATACAATATTATATTACACAATAGTTCCAATAGTTATATATACTATAATACATAATATAGTAAATATAAGCTATTCATAATATAATATAATTAATATAATATAATATGTGATATATGATATATGATATGATATGATATATGATATAATATAATATGCTTGTACTTAGTGATTATGTCTGGTGAGGGAAAGAACGTTACAAGCACAACACATTCAAATTTAAATGAGGCCTATATCCCAGATGCTAAGGTTAGGAGGGCACACCAATCAACACAGCTGCAATGTTTTATTCTGATTTTCATCTCTGTTGCTCTTTTATAAGGAATCCACATGCTGTGAGAAAGAAACAGATGATTTCAAATCTACTAATTATTATCATGATGTTATTAATTTAGACCAAGATAATAATAAGATAGTGTTTGTGAAGAAAGACCTCATTATGGAATTAATTGCTTTGATTGGGGTCAACACAGGAGAAAAAGATTTGAATAGCACTTAAGAAACAATTATTTTGATGGCTATTCAGAAGGTAAAGACATGCAAATTTACAGAAAGCATTTTGCAATTTACAATCAGATGCTAAGTTCTCTGATAGACCCTCTTGTTCAACAGAAAATTAAAATCACTGAATTGAAGAAGATCTGGGTAAGGATGTATTAATGATGTATTCTGCAAATGTTCACATTACTCTTGGCTTGAATTTTGAATTTATTTTATGCAAACAAAAAATGGCATTACAAAGTCAATTTTTAAAAAAAATATATTTTTATTGATTTTTTTTAAGGAGAGGAAGGGAGAGGGATAGAGAGTCAGAAACATTGATGAGAGAGAAACATCGATCAGCTGCCTCCTGCACACCCCCCACTGGGGATGTGCCCACAACCAAGGTGCATGCCCTTGACCTGATTAGAAAACCAGGACCCTTCTGTCTACAGGCTGATGCTCTATCCACTGAGCCAAACCAGTCAGGGCACAAAGTCAATTTTTATCTTAAGATTGATGTTTTGGGCTCTCCCCCCAAAAATAGATAAAAGTAGATTATAGTTATATTTACTACTATTCTTTATACTCATGGTTCTTAAGAAAAGACATGAAATGAGGAATTTCTCTAATGCCTACTTCAATTCATTGATTGAAAATGCAACTTAATTCTTTTGTTCTACTGTTAGTTATTATTTTATTGCATTTTTCTTTTTGATGAACATGTAAACTCAATTTGAGTGAAAATGAAAGGAGTTTTGGGGGTGAAATAGGAATTTAGGTGGTGAAATAGATGGGTTTAGGAAATTTTAAAAATTAAGAGTCCATGGAAAAAACACAGATCTATGAAGCAGAGGTTATATTTCCATAAGACAAGGGAGCTGGGAGAAGGTACATTTCCATAATATGGGAGAGGCAACAGTTATATTTACATAAGATAAGGGAACTGGGGAGTAACAAAAGGTGTAATTTATAAAATAAAGAAGGAGGAAGAAAACCCAGAGTGAATAGGACGACAGTGAAGGAGAAGAGCTTCAGGGGTTACTATAGTAACCAATTTAAAAGGGAATATTGACCAATCAGAGAGCATATCAGGACACAGGGACTTGCAGCCTTTCTAAATTATGGAAACAGGAAGTTGGTGGGACTCTTTTCCCTTCCCCACGTAGGAGTCTGTGCCTGTTTTTTAATAAATTTCTGCCTTTGCTATATCATCTTTCATCAGTGAATTCATTCTTCAACTCCAACAGACAAAGAATCCAGGGAAGCATCTTGCCTAGGGGAACTGCATGTTCCATCCCATAACAAAAGCATATGTCTTTTGTTACTCTGAACTTGTACATGGTTCACCATTAGACTGCATGTGCTGAATTGGAACTTTGTGTTGTTTCTGAATAAACCCATTTTTGCTAAAGAAATATCTAACTACCTATTTGTTAAAGGCCAACAAGTTAAATAAACTATGCAGCTTTTAGAATGTTGACTACTGTACTGCAATGTTATCTGGGATAATAGAAAATATGTGCATGAAGTTTCAAGCAGGGACACTGCAATGGCAAGGGGCAGAGTGATTTTTGAAAATTGGATAAAAAGTCAAAGTGCTATATAGGTTATCACAGCTATTTATTTAAAGGAAGAGCGTAAAGGGAGAGTCAGATACTGTTGAGCATATTCCCCTAGGAAGCAGAGGCCTGTTTGCTTTACCAGGAAGCTACAGATTTGTACCCCAAAAAATTGCAGTATTATCCCTCCAAGGGGATTAACACCCCTCCCCTCACCCCCCTGGTAGGGATTGCGTGTGAGGGAGGAGAGCGGTGGGGAAGAGGAGAACATGCCCAGTAAAGTCAAATGGCTCAAGGGGAGGTGCTTGATCCTAAAGGCCTGTCAGTCTAAGCAGGGAAAGGGGTCGTTGGAACCAATAGAAGCCCTCAAAAGTTTGGGAACTGATTGGCTGTTTTGAAAAAGCTTCTGGCTCTTCCCAAGCCTGAGGATATTTAACTGAAGGTGAACAAAGAAGCTCTCTTGCTCTTGCTCTCTCATTTGGAGACCACACTCGCCCCATGTGTTCCTGTTCTCTCCCACCCTGGAGCACACAACCATGTGGATCTCGTGGCCACCGGGGCCCTCAGCAGGCTTAGGCTCCAAAAGACTATGAAACAAAAACTCTGAGCACTGGCCTTGGCCTTGTTGAAGACACTGTTGTACTTTTTCTGTGGAAAGACTGAGGGAGATGGGACATTAGGAAGCCAGAAGAGCTCTTTCGATGTTACATCACAAAGCATGCTACTACACCACATCTCCCAACGCAGATCCTTCAAATGCTTTTCTCACCATCCCCTGGAAGAGCCTATTTCCCATCGACAGTAACCAGATAGTGTTCTGAGAAGACTTAAGGAATCTGCATCGGCCAAAATTCCTTGGGGAACAATCTTAATCAAAGAAATATGAGTTTTATGTACTAACCACATGTAGGCAAAAGTACAAAGTCAAAATTGGGCTGTTGGATACAGAGATTCATATAAATTACATGGGATTGGTTGAAGGAAAAAATGGAAAATGCTTGTTGTTTTCTCAGGCTGCCAAAGAAATGGTTCCATCAGGTAAATTAGCAATGAGATGCCAGGCATAAATACTAGCTTTAAAGGGTGCAATATGTAACTAACTACTAACATGGTTTCTAACCTTGTTAATATTGCCTAATTATATTTTACTAGAAGCCTGGTTCACGGAATTCGTGCACTCGGGATGGTGGGGGGGTCCCTCAGCCTGGCCTGTGCCCTCTCACAGTCTGGGAGCCCTCAGGGAGCAGGCCTAAGCCAGTAGTTGGACATTCTTAGCGCTGCCATGGAGGCAGGAGAGGCTCCTGCCACTGCCGCTGCGATTGCCAGTTCTGAGCCTGGCTTCTGGCTGGAGGCACACCCCCTGTGGGAGCACACTGACCCTCAGGGGGAAACTCCTGCATTGAGTGTCTGCCTCCTAGTGGTCAGTGCACATCATAGTGACCAATCGTTCCGCCATTTGGTTGATTTGCATATTAGTCTTTTATTGTGTAGGATTATATACTTGTCTATTATTTTGTGTCATATTATCTTCAGTGTATTATGTAATTGTATTGTTCAGAGCCCCAAGTCAATTACTGTATCGATTTTAGTAGATTGAGCTGTTGAATATAATAATCATCCTACATAAAAAAGAGTAATATGCAAATTGACCAAATGGCAGAACAACTGGTTGCTATGATGCTCACTGAGCACCAGGGGGCAGACCTCAATGCAGGAGCTGCCCCATAGTGATTAGTGCATTCCCACAGGGGTAGTGCCACTCAGCCAGAAGCCAGGCTCACGGCTGGTGAAACTGCTGCACTGGCAGGGGCCTCTCTCCTGCCTCTGCAGAAGCGCTAAGGATGTCCGACTGCCCCATGGGGAGTGGGCCTAAGCCATCAGTCAAACATCCCCTGAGGGTTCCTGAACTGCAAGAGGGCATAGGCCAGGCTGAGGGACCCCCCTCCCCGGGTGCACAATTTTTGTGCACCAGGCCTCTAGTTTATTAATAAAATAAAAATATATAAAAATGAGCATTTAAACTAAAAGGACATTCATAAAAAGGAATAGATATGATTAATAGCCTCAACAAAACAGACATCATTTCAGTCAAAGAAATACAAATTAAATAATTATGTTTGTTTTAATCTATTAAATTTTAAGTGCCATTTTTTTCTACCTAGAAAGGATAGAAATGGTAGAATTTTTTTGGTAGACTAACAGAATAATCACTTTTAATTCAATTCATTCCAATAGAAATGGAGTACCCATTAACCCGACTAGCCCAGTGTACCGATTTTTCAGTAATTTCCGAATCTGCTGTACCTAATTTTTGGTACTTTGCAGTCCGGCAGGGTTAAACTAATTGTGAGTGAAAACTCAATACTTTGCTTCTCATTAAAACACTAGCATTAAACAAATACTATTAAAAAAAAGAGAAGAAATTTATTTAAAACACTGAAAGTATGGGTTTTACAATGGGGTTTTCAAAATCCTAACTGGCGCCATGAGAGATTAATGAGAACTCATATGATTAAACTCCATTCCACACCCTCACACACAGACACCTTTTTAACTTTTAGAATTTAATTTAGTCCCTGGCATATACTAAGCATCAAATAACGATTGAGTAAATAAATTAATATTTTGAGTCAGTTCTTTCCCTTTTAATTAGAATTTGACAAAATTTAATGCAAATCATTTACCTTAAAAGGTTCCTTCAGGAATCAGATGCAAATATTTACTTGAATTAAATATTTAAAATAAAAAATTATTTTATACATAGGGACAAAATTAGAAATTAATATTTTATATATTTGGATAACATCTAATGTTTAAATTAATATTTAATATGTTTATATTATAAATTATATAATGCTAAATAAAATAAAATTTTAATACTTTATATACAAAAAAAGAAATGCATCATCTTAGGGGGAAAATCAGCAAACTACAAACCCCAAATACAATTTAGTCTGTGAGATTATTTGTAATTTTATTTTAAGGATTACAAAAGATAACATCCTCATTAGTTGAATAAATATTCACTGAGAACCTTCTCAGTGCCAAACACTCTTCTATGCATTGAAATATATTTGGGAACCCAAACAAGTATTTCCACATACCCAGGGCTAAGTTTTCAGTATATTGGGACATATTTAAAATAAAAAAATATTTATCTGTGTCTGATGGTGATAAGTTTTTTTTTAAATGATGGTAGGATAAAGGGTTAAAAGAGTTCTGACAGATGGGTATTGATATTTCTCCTGGGCATGTACCTAACAGTGGCATTTCTATGTCTAATGTTAACTCTAAATTCGTTTCTGGAAATGCTAGGCTGTTTTCCAAAGCAGCTGCATACTGTTTTCCAACAGTATGGTTTGAGCATTCTGATTTCCCCATATCCTTCCCAATAGTTATTATCAGACTTTTTATTCTAGCCTTCCTAGGTAGTACAAGTGTTATGACATTGTGGTTGGATATGAATTTTCTTGATGGCTAATGTTTTTATGTTCTTACTGGCCCTTTATGCATTTATGTAGAGAAGAAAGTGTATCTAAATTATTTTCTCATTTTTAGAATTACACTTTACTTTTATGTTGTGTTGTGTGAGTTATTATATATTGTAGACATAAATCCTTTTCACATCTTTGCAAATATTTTCTCCTATTCTGGGATTGTCTTTGAACGTTCTTGGTGGTGTGCTTTGAAACATTTTATTTTTTAATTCTTATGAAGTTTAATTTATCATTTTTTCCTTGTTTGTAGTGTGCTTTTTTGATCTATGAGTCATTTGCCAAACAATGAGACCGTGAAGACTTACACTTTTGTCTTATTATAAGAGTTTTATAATTTTAATTCTTGGTCTTTGATTCATTTGAGTTAATTTTTGTATATGATGTGAGGTAAGGATCTGATTTCATTCTTTTGCATGTGGCTATTCAGTTATCCTACACCATTTGTTGAAAGGACTATTATTTCCTCATTGACTACTCATAGAACCTTGTTAAAAACTTGTTAATAGGTGTATGGTTTATTTATGGACTCTTAATTTTATTTCATTGATCTATATGTATATCCTATGCCAGTGCCACAAAGTCTTGATTGCTTTGTAGTAAATTTTGAGATCAGGTGTATGTCTTCCTATTTTATTCTTCATTTTCAGTATTGTTTTGAATTGCAGGGTCCCTTGCAATTCAAAATAAATTTTAGAATCAGCTTGTCAACTTCTACAGAGAATGCTCCTGTAATTCTGATGGACATTGTATTGAATCTGTAGTTTAGTTTTGGGATTATTGGCATTTTAACAATGTTAATTTTTTTCATTAATAAACACAAAGTGTTTTCCTATTAATTTAGATCTTTAATTTCTTTTGGAAATGTTGTAGTTTTCACATTGTAAATTTTGCACTTTTCTATTAAAATTATTCCAAAGTATTTTATTCTTTTTGATGCTATTGTAAATGTCTGTTTTCTTAATTTTATTTTTGGATTGCTTATGTAAATTATATAAAATATAGCTTATTTTATATAGATATGTTTTATGCTGCTGTCTTGATGACTTGCTTATTAATTCTCACACTTTTTTAGTTTATTTTTTAGGATATTTTTCATGTAAGATCATGTTATCTGCTAATATTGGTAGTTTTAGTTTTCTCTTTCTAATTTGGGTTACTTTCTATCCATTTATCCACTTCTCCCTCCTTTCTCTCCTGCATTCCCTTTCTTTCCTTCCCTCCCTCCCTCCCTCCCTCCTTCTCTTCCTCCCTTCCTTCCTTCCTTCCTTCCTTCCTTCCTTCCTTCCTTCCTTCCTTCCTTCCTTCCTTCCTTCCTTCCTTCCCTCACTAGAACCCATAGTACAGTGTTGAATAGAAACAGTAAGAGTAGACATCCTTATTTTGCTCCTGATCTTATGGGAAAATATCAAGCTCCTCATCATTGAATAAGATGTTAGCTGTAGGTTTTTAAACAGAGTTCTTTACCAGGTTGATAATATTCACCTGCATTTTTAGTTTGTTGAGTGTTTTTTATTATGAAAGTGTGTCCCAAACTTTTACTTTCAGGATCCTCCTAGGAATATCTTACTAGTCTTTTCTATGACTGTGGGCATTAATGCTGGCCTCTTTCTAGGCAAGTGTTAAGAGTTTAGCTAAGCAACTTGATGGTATTACTGTTCCAGTATCCATTTTGTTTGTGCAAGTGCCCTGTGCAGGGACCTTAAACTCACACTAGCCCCTTATTCAAACACACATGCTAGACAATGACCGGCAAAGTCACATGTATATGTCAGTTCCTGCTACGACTTCCCCAGTAGCCGTTGTGATCAACAGTCTCTTCTGCTTCCCAGTGCCTTTTCCTTGTTCGGCCCCATTCTTTTGGTTGGAATTGTCCATCTGGCCTTGGCCTGGGAACTCCAAGGTATTTTGCTCACAGACTCTCTAATAAAGGTATGTGCCCATGTTATTTTTCTCTGGCTTCACTCTGTCTTGACCTCCCTCTTGAGGTATGCTGTGCACATCATCTATGCTCTGGGAATAATAAACTTTTCAATTCAAATTCTCTTGTGGTCTGTTGTTGAACTGCAGCTCATCATCTAGCACTTGAGCTCCACTTAACAAATGATCTCTCTCTCTCTCTCTCTCTCTCTCTCTCTCTCTCTCTATATATATATATATATATATATATATATATATATATATATCTGGCTTTTATATATACATATATATACATGTATACATAGGGCAATCAGGCAGGCAGGCAGGTGAGCAGTTAGGAGCCAGTGGTCCCAGATTATGAGAGAGATGTCTGACTGCTGGTTTAGGCCCGATCCCCGCATTGGGGAGGGTGCAGGCTGGGCTGAGGGGACCACCCCCATGCACAAATTTTGTGTACCAGGCCTCTAATCATGTCACATTTAAGATGAATTCTGTTTAAATAAGCTACATCCCAAAACTTCTTTTCATTTAGACCTGATAATCCAATGCCAACCTTTTTGTTCTTAGCCTTAACATCACACTATTTATTACTATTTTGTCTTGATAGTGTTTATGATTCTAGGATTTTCTTTTTTGTGCTCCCCAATCTAAATCACTGATTCAATTAGATAAGTGTAATAGTATAAGTGGAGGTCAGCTCTCTGTAACAGAGTTATTGGATTTTTATTTTTAACATAGTGAGATTATCTTTACCCTTCTGAAAAAAATGTAGTATACTTGGGTATTATTTCACATTGTTAAAAAGTTGTTATTGTTTTACGCTGTATCATAAGTGTTTTAGAAATGTTCATTTTCTGATCAATCTCCAAAGATGATACCTTAGGAAAAGGCCATAATGATTTATCCATCTGTCATGTTACAACAGTTTATTACTTTACTCTGTTATTGTAATATGCTGCTTAAAATCTCTGCTTTTAGAAGAGCTAACAGTTTGCATTAAATATTGCAATGCTCACATTATTTCCCTGTTCAAAAACATTTACAAGCTCCCAATACCAACAGGATAGTGTCTGAACAAAGTAAATGCAAGCTACTGAAATTGGAAATCCTGAGAGGGGGGGTTACAAAGACTGGATATCCTATGGACCCATAGTGGTAAGCAAAATTCCAGGGCTATTATTAGTTAACAAGGTACAAGGTAGGATGGAAGGGCTGTATCTGAATGTGATCTTGTCAACTCTCATTAGCAGTGCCTCATCCCTGCAAGAATGCTAATGCTATGTCTTCTTTGGGAGAACTAATTCCTTATCAAGCTTCTGTTCATGGGTTTGGAAGCTGGCTGCCCAGGGTTTCTATTGTCTGTACTGTGTGAGGGTGTAGAGTAATTAGGGGTAGGTGCAGGTGGGTTGGGGAGTAGGAGATGGGGAACAAGAGAAAAGATTCAAAATATAGAGTCTTAGCTAATTGAAGAAGGTGAAATGCTGAATGTGTAGATGAGGGAAACCTATATGATCTAGCCTAGGAAACACTACTGAAATAATAGACTTTTTAAATACAACTTTCTACAATTTCTTAAAATTTATTTTTATTGTTGACATTATTATAGATGTCCTCCATTTCACCCCTTTGCCCCACTCCACCCAGCCCCTGCTCCACCCCAGGATTTCATTTCACTGTTATTGTCTGTGTCCATGAGCTATGCATGTAAGTTCTTCGAACTCCCTCAGATGCAATGAGCTTTAATTAATCTCCCTTAGAAAGAGAACTTGTGCCTGGGTATTAAGGGAAAAAAATACATAATAATACATTTCTCAAGTCATTGGTAACACAGTATATGAAGACAGGTTTTTGAGAGAATTTGTGTTTTTAGTTAATAGACATTATAATTTTAAATCATCTAATAAGGAAGAATTATTATCTAGGGCTTAAGTTTTTATTTTATTCTATCCATATGAATATCACAATAAACTTTAGAAATTTAGCAAATAAATTAATATATTTCATTTTTATTATGTTATTCAAGGAGTAGTAAGTATAAAATTATATTTTGGCTAGGACACTTGAATTTTACAGTTTCTAATCAATGTCTCTGATATTTAAATAATTTAAAATAACTTCCAATCTGACTGTCTATTTCTGCTTCCTCTCTTTTAATCTTCCCTGGAAAAATTATCTTAAAAAACACTAAAACTCCATAGGCCAGAATCATGTTTACTTGTTTCATGGGGTTCTGGTTGATATAGTCCACTAATTTTCTTTTAAAATGAGACAGAGAGGTGAACACAGCAAGCCAGTTCTCTGCTTGAGTGCTACTGCAGAAGATCAGAGATTTTTTTCTCTCTTTTTTCACTATTCAATTTAGATGTGTCTTCTGTAGCTTGAAGAAGAAAAACCAGCAGCAGTTCCCATAAAAACAACCATTCCAGGTTAGCAAATCCAATTACAGCTTCACAGTTAAGTATGTCTCAGCTGGCTAAGTAATTGAAAAATAGTGCTAAGAACTATCAGTGGATATTTTGCTTAAGTAAGGGAATTGGTTAGAATGGAAAATTTCGGTCATATAAAATATTTTTATATATATAGAGGTTCAATATTGAACTTATTTGTCTGCTTAAAACTCAACGAAGAAAGTATTTTAAAGCCAACTAGTTAAACGAAAAACATACAAGAAAAATTCCATATGGTGCTCAATTAAAATAATATGTTCAAAATTAAAGGTTTTAGTTTAAAATGTTTATTCTCATATTCTGATAGCAAACACAGTGGGTCTTGAACAAAAGTTTACTTGCAACAGATTCTGAGAGGTAGATTATATATACAAGTCACTCTAGTAGTTTTTCACTGTAATAAAAAAGTTTGGTAGTGTTACTTGCCAGGTGGACAGAAAAAAAAATGACTTTTATATATCATTTGACCTGTCACATGAGGCATTTCTTATATTCTCAAATTTTCTATAATTATAGTCTAATATGTAAACAGGCTTAAAAAAACTAAATTTACCCTCCACTGTTAAAATAAAAATAAGACAGAGAGAAAATATATGCATAACCCATGGACACAGACAACAAGGTGATGAAGGCCTAGGGTGGGGGGCAGGGGTAGACTGGAAGAGGTCAGTGGGGAAAAGGGGGGACATATGTTATACTTTCAGCAATAAGGATTAAAAAAGTAAAGCAAAAATAAATAAAATAAAAACAAAACTTATTAAGAACTAAAAAATAAAAACTGTATTTATTATTTCTTATTAGGTTCAATTTTGCTTGTATTTTATACTAATATTAGAGGCCCACTGCACGGAATTCATGCACTGGTGGGGGGTGTGGCCTGTGGGGATCAGCACTGTGGAAATGCTGCTCATCCTGGTCAGGTAAGTGGCTGTGGACTTGCCTCTGAGCGGATGCTCCCTGGTCTAGCATCTTCTGTGGAGCCGGAGCATCCAGGAGACCTGGTCTAGGCTGGGCCCAGGGACAATAGCACCCAGAGGTGGCAGAGTAGACCTCAGTCCTGTGGTGGTCAGGAACCCACCTCCCAGCCTCCAAGGTCAGCTCTGTGAGCCCAGCAGTGGCACTGCATGGCCTATGGGCATCTGGAGGAGGCAGCAGGGAGTGAGGAGGAGGAGACTGGTGTGAGGAGGCAACAATCTCAGCCTGGGTTCCTGCCCTTCGGCTCAGGGTTAGCAGCGGGAGCAACCACTCATCCTGATCAGCCAAGCAACACTCCCATTGTAGTAGCGCACTGACCACCAACGGACAGCTCCTGCATTGAGCATCTGCCCCCTGGTGGTCAGTGCACATCATAGCGACTAGTTGACTGGTCATTCTGGTCATTCCAGTTTGATCACTGGGCTTTTATCATATAGAATTAGAGAGACTGGTTTCCTAGTATATTTTATTTTCTTGACAAATGTATGAAAAGATATATTTTAACACTCTGCATTCCAATCAATACAGTATACTTCCCCCTCCATATTTGTGGGTTTCACATATAAAACATATGAGGGGGAAAAAAATCCCCCTAAGTTTCAAAAAGCAAAACTTGAATTTGCCATGTGCCAAGCACTAAGCTGAATATACACAAATGAAGTGAATTGTAGCCCTACCCTGCTGTAAACTACATACAAATATAGGTTATGAAAACACTGCCATTTTATATAAGTAACTTGGGTATCCAAGAATTTTAGTATCCTGGGTGTGGGGTTTGGGGAGTCAGCTGTCCTGAAACCAATTCCCTGCAGATACGGAGGGATCACTGCACACCATGAAGTCTGAACTGGTTTTCCCTGACAGTCACTAACACTGTGCTTTGTGGAGTCATGCTTTTAAGGAAAAGATGAACAGCAGGAAGTGCCTTTGTCACTGGAAAGCACTGGCATGGAGTGGGTTTCTGTAGAGCTGGCCTGCGGTGTATGAGTTTGTGACTTTGTGCAGAAAAGATTCCACAACAGGAGTCCAGGTGATTTTGAGAGCACATTTATTGAAGCTGGGGACAGTGACACCAAGGAAGGGCTCAGGGCAGAAGAAGCAACAGGAGAGCCTCGGCTGTGCTCTGCTCTGGCTCTCTGGAGAGGTTACTGGAAAGAAACGAGGCAAGGCAGGGCTGCTGTAAGCTCACTGAGAAGAGAAAAGGGTCTTGGAGACAGACTCAGGGCTTAACATTGGATGAGTTGTCACTGCCCACTGTTGCATTCGTTGCAAGTCTCATGGGAATCCTTAGAGTTGACAAAAGAGGCTTCTTGCCATAGATAGTGACATCTATATCTCGGTTACAGAAAAGTACGCCTGCACAGTGTGTACAGTAAGATCGTGTCCTTGCTCACATTGACCTTGAACATCCTGATTAGGGTCCCCACTCTCAGATTGGCCCTGAACATCTGGCGTACTCTAGAAAGGGCACCCACAGGTATAAACCATTTACTGAGCAAGTATCCTTGCTTAGGGAAGATAAGGTCTTGTAGTTCACTAAATTATTTAAGTTGCTTGGCTTTGTTTAATTACCTTGTCTCAGTTTCCCCATTCCATTTGCCAAGGAATTTTCCTAACTTTTTACTATTCTGCCTCACCTTGAACTTTTGATTGTGTAATTCTTAGTGCCATATATGCCTTTGGTTTGAGTCTAAAACCCTCAGAGATGAACACTATACTTACGTTATTCATCTTATATGCCAGGTTATTTAATTGACACATAAATGTTGAGTTGTCATGAAAGACAACTTGAGAAAATATTCTAAATCAGAAAAAGATGCATAAAGATAACAAAAATAGTTTTAAAATTATATTAAACTAGAGGCCCAGTGCCTGTGCATCGCTTGGGCTGGCCTGTGAACTCTTGCAACCCAGGAGATATTAGAGCGCCAGGTTGAGTGACCCCCCCCCCCACCCGTGCACAGAGGCCCTCTAGTATGCACATAAGATCTTTGATTAATCTCTTCCCACCCTCCCCCAGCAGCAACCTAACCCACGGCTGATTCTGCGAGGAATCAGGCTCCCTCTTCTACTGGTTGGAGAATCTGCCCCCTGTTGGTCATTGTGTGTCATAGCTACCAGGCAAATGGTTGAATGGTTGAAAGATCGCTTAGGCTTATATATATATATACTAGGGGCCCGGTGCACAAACATTTGTGCACTCGGGGTGGAGGGAGTCCCTCAGCCCGGCCTGTGCCCTCTCACAGTCTGGGACCCCTCAGTGGATGTCCTATGATGGCCCCAGTCTGCCAGGCGCCTTTTGTGTGTGTGTGTGTGTGTGTGTGTGTGGCCACTGGGTACCTGCCCCCAGCCGCATCTGAGGCTCAGAGCAGTCCTCCTGTGTGTGTCTACCTGCTGGGGACCTGCCACCAGGCACACCGTGGAGGCTTGGAGCAGGCACCCCCTCTATGTTGATCTCTCAGACTCTTGCCCTCCCTGCATGTTGTTCTCTTTTTTGAGCTGTGGCCAGGGCTGGGTGCTGCCTGCCTCCCAAGTTTGCCTACTGCCCATCTTCCTCCAGCCACCAGAAAGCAGGGAAAACCCTGCCTCGTGGTCAGGCCAGCCTTTTCCTGCTCCCTGATCCCTGGAAGGGACCTGGGAAGCCGCCAAGCAGGCCGCCGACTCTTTCCCACTCACCCGTCCCCTGCTGCCTTCCTTTCCCACCTCCCGGTGCCACCAAGGGGTCTGGGGAGCTGCCAAGCAGGACCCCAGCTCCTGCAGCCTTGCTTTCCCGCTCCCCGGTGCCCCGCAAAGGACCTGGGCAGCCGCCAAGCAGGCCGAGACCCCCTCGCCGCCTCTTTCCCACTCCCCGGCCCGCCACCTTGCTTTCCGAATTCCTGGTGCCCTGCAAGGGGCCTGGGAAGCCCACCAAGCAGGCCACTGACCCCCTGCTGCCTCTTTCCCACTCCTCGATGCCCCTCCAAGGGCCTGGACAGCTGCCAAGCAGGCCACCAACCCTTTGCCACCTCTTACCCATTCCCTGATGCCCTGCAAAGGGCCTGGGAAGCCCACCAAGCAGGCCGCCGACCCCCTGCCGCCTCTTACCCACTTCCCAGTGCCCTCCAACCCTGCCGCCTTTTTCCCACTCACGGGTCCTGGGTCCTGTGCCATTCCGCCCTGCAGCCGCTCTGTGCACTCGGGAGATCCCTCAGCCTGGCCTGTGCCCTCTCACAGTCTGGGACCCCTCTGGGGATGTCCACCTGCTGGCGTGCCTGACCAGGTTGGGTGAGGGCTGTCTCCAAGCTGGCCAAGCCCCCCAGGAACGTCTCTCACCCCATTGGGTTGTGTCCAGCCTGGGTGATGGGCTTTCAGGCTGCCCACTGTTCCCATTGACCCAACTTCACAGCAAGGCTGGCTGGACACAGGTTTCTGGGGTTTGTTTATCTCCTATAATTGATGTTGTTCCTTTAAGGCCTGGGGTTTGTTTATCTCCTATAATTGGTACTATTCCTTTAAGACCTGGGGTTTATTTATCTCCTATAATTGGTGCTGTTCCTTTAAGGTGGCCTACACATGTAACGAACCCTCCTCTCTGCCTCACCTCGTGGCTTCTATAATGACACAATGTTAAACTCTTAGACTCAGGCCCGGCTTCAGCTCCCAAGGATTCTATTATTTATACATTGTTGCAAAATGTTTTCTTCTGTTTTGCTCTGAGGCAGGCTAAGCCAAGCTCTTGTGCAGGCAGTTTCCCTTTCGCTCTTGCTGCAACGGACGCTGCCGTTTACTCCGTGAGTGATGGCCGCCATGTTGGCTGGGCTAATTTGCATACAGTAGTTCTGATTGGCTGTTGGGCGTCCCAGAGAAATGGTTAATTTTACTATTCTGCTTTTATTAGTTTAGATAAACTAGAGGCCCGATGCACAAAGATTCATGCAAAAATAGGCCTTCCTTCCCCTGGCTGCTGACACCATCTTCCCTCTAAACCTGGGACCCAGACCTTCACTCTGGCCACCGCCTTTCACCTGCACTCTGGGCCAGAGCCACCCGCCACCTTCACTCCAGCCCTGCCGCCCTCCTGTAGCTCCCTCCACCCCCCGAACTCCCTTCATGGCAAGCATCCCACCCTGCCCCAGCTGCTCTGCACCTGCGCATGTGTGCTGCCCAGAGGCCCAGAGTGTCACAGCCTGGCTGCCACCAACTTTGTCATGTCAATTAGTTATTCCCTCCTTATTGGCTGTGGGTGCCACCATCTTTGTTGCAAAGTGATAGTCAATTTGCATATTCTGTCTTTATTAGATAGGATAAACTAATGGTTTCTTGATTACTGAAGAAAAGCGATAGTGAGGTACTGAGTAAATTAACATGTTAATTTTTATCTGAACTATTTTTACAATTTCTTATTTAGTAGTATTTATTACAAATATGAAAAGAGATATGAAAAAAATGTCTGTACATGTATAGTCTATGTAGCTATATGTATTATATTGAAAATTTAGAACCAATTAAACATTTAAAGTTAAAGCAATTATAAACAACATCTGTAAATTAATTTGCTATAGTAGAAGGCACTATATCATATATTGGGCTAATTCTTATAGGCATAAGAAAATGTTCCTGATAATTAAACAAAATTGAAAAATATTAAGATTAAAGATGGACATTATATAACAATACATTTATAAGGAGTGTATACATTCCATATATATCCTGTTTATCCTAAAATAAGACAGTGTCTTATATTAATTTTTGCTCCCAAAGATGCGCTAGGTCTTATTTTCAGGGGATGTCTTATTTTTCCATAAAGGAGAATACAGTACACATTTATTGTTGAACAACAAAAAACAAAATTTATTACCTGTGTGTCCACAGAATGTGCCCGACTCCTGCCCCGTGTGACTCACTGTCTAATTGTGAGGCAGCCAGGTTCCATCAGGGCAGAGCGAGCAGCAGGCGGCAGCTTGTCCTGGCAGCGGCACGGGCTCTCTGATTCAAAGAGACTTTGAACTTCCTGACTGCTCCGGCTACACTGAGGCCAACAGTGAGTTGTGCAGCAGTGCCCACTGCTATGCTGCTATGGTCCAGAGTCCAGAGTTATGGTAGCTTTGGGGGGCCTTATTATCAGGGAGGCCTTATGTTCAGGGGGGGCTTATTTTCAGGGGGATGCCTTATATTTCAGCAAGAGGCAAAACTGTAAGTATGTCTTATTTTAGGAGGATGTCTTACTTTCAGGAAAACAGGGTAATAAAGAGGTGATATGCAAATTGATCGTCACACACACAAAGATGGCCGCCCCCATGTCGTCAAAAGATGGTCGCCACAAAGTGGTTGGCAAGGGAAAGCAGTTGGGGGCGATTGGGCCAGCAGGAGAGCAGTTAGGCATCAATCAGGCTGGTAGGGGAGTGGTTAGGGAGTGATCAGGCTGGCAGGCAGAAGCAGTTAGGGACAATCAGGAAGGCTGGCAGTCGAGCAGTTGTGAGAGGGATGTCCGACTGATGGTTTAGTTGGACATCCCATGAGGGGTCTCAATTGGAGAGGGTGCAGGGTGGGCTGAGGAGCACCCCCCTCCAGTGCACAAATTTTGCACGCTGAGCCTCTAGTATGAAAATAAAATACTAAGCAAAAGAAATCATCATGGTTACATTGCTCCCTAAATGCTGTTTTGTTTTTTACATTTTGTTGTACTTTCCAAACTTTTTAGAGTAGAATACAGTATTTTTTAAATAATTAGACAAGAAACATGATCAAAACTTTAAAACTTTTTCATATAATGGCATTTATAAGAAAAAAGCTATTTTCCCCATGATAAAATTAGAAAATAAAGTACAATAAATGTTGATTATGAGGTTTCTCATTCATCTTTACATAGAAATATCTTATATATGGATAAAATTACTTTTAATAGAAATTCCTTTATTTTTCACTAAAAAGCCATAAAAATACCTAAATAGCATAAAATTATCAATGAATTTATTTTAATCCTATAACTGCATAAAATTAATTTTCATATTTATTTTTAACTAGGGGCCCGGTGCACAAAAATTTGTGCACTCTGGAGGTCTCTCAGCCTGACCTGAGCTCTCTTGCAGAGTCTGGGACCCCCCTGGGGATGTCCACCTGCTGGTATGCCTGGTCAGCCTGGGTGAGGGGCTGATGGCTGTTTGCAGGCTGGCCAAGCCTCCCAGTGTGGATCCTCACCCCATTGGTGTGTGGCCAGCCTGGGTGACGGGCTGAGGGCCATTTTCAGGCTGCCCACAGCCCCTTCAGGTTTTGGGTCTCTACTGGGGTACCTGGCCAGCCTGGGTGAGGGGCTGAGGGCCATTTTCAGGCTGCCCACAGTCCCTTCAGGTTTTGGGTCCCTACTGGGGTACCTGGCCAGCCTGGGTGAGGGGCTGATGGCTGTTTGCAGGCTGGCCAAGCCCTCCAGCGGCGTCCCTCACCCCATTGGGGTGTGGCCAGCATAGGTGATGGGCTGAGGGGCGCTTTCAGGCATTCAGGCTTCCCACAGCTCCCATTGACCCAATGTCCCAGCAAGGCTGGCTGGAAGCAGGTTTCTTGGGTTTATTTATCTTCTATAATTGATACACTGTTCCTTTAAGTTGAGGCCTAGGCAGGTAATGAAACCTCCTCTCTGCTTCAGATCGTGGCTTCTATAATGAAACAATGTTTCCCTTAGAAGTCAGGCTCAGCCTGCTGTTTGCTTCACCTCCCGAGGCTTCTATGATTGAGACATTGTTGCAAATACGTTGTTGCCTGGAGTCAGGAGATGCCTGCAAACACTTTTACTCCTGCTGCAAAGGAAACTGCCTGTTTACTCAGCTCCCTGAGTGCCGGCCTCCATGTTGGCTGGGCTAATTTGCATACAGTCGCCCATGTTGGCTGGGCTAATTTGCATACAGTTGGCTGGTGGGCATGGCTTAGGCATCCCAAAGGGATGGTCAATTTGCATATTATGCTTTTATTATATAAGATAATTTGTTTTATTTATTTAAATCTATATTTTTATTGATTTCAGAGAGAGGAAAGGAGAGGGAGCGAGAGATAGAAACATCAATGATGAGAGAGAATCATTGATCGACTACCTCCTGCACGCCCCACATTGGGGATTGAGCCTGAAACCCAGGCATATGCCCTGACCAGGAACTGAATCGTGACCTCCTTCAAGGTCAGTGCTCAACTACGGAGCCATGCCGGCTGGGCTATTTCATTAATTTTTTTAAGAATTGAGAATTCTCTAATTCCTACAATCATCTTTGTCTTGTTAAATTATGAAAATGTCGTCTCCTGTTGGAAGGATAATTTCCCAATGATTTTCTGTTTTTTTTAAGAGCTCACTTGCTAAATTCTTAGGGTTTTTACTTAACTCAGATAGAAATCATGTTTCAGACATAAGATCTGTACTATTATAAGTAAAATGTTCAGCAAACATGGAATTATTTATGCCAGCATATGTTTGCTTTTTCTGGGCACACTGGATGTCTTAATTAAAATCTACCTAAATATGTATTCCAAAAAAAAGAAACTCAGCTAATATTTGCTATTATTATACTGAGACATCATGCCACAGACTTTGGTACTAAAAATATTTCTGTGCAGTATTCAATAGTAGGTTTGGCCAAGGCTAATCAATTATTTTGAGAATAACAATACATACAAACAGCAGTCTGATATCAAGTTAATAAAAATCAATAAGCTGATCAATGACAAATCTCCTATCCAGATTTTGAAGCATTTTTGTCTGTTTTTTTGCTATAATTACCTTTTGATGGAGTTAACATGTTTATTGACTGTGAAATTGTATTTCTACAGAGACAATGCACATCTGGAATAACAGCATGCAATTCAGCAGCCCCCAGAGTATCACACCATTGAACACAGGACTTCAAATAGAGCCCTCACGGTGAAAATGAGGCTTATTCTTTGATATGCTAATGCCTGTCTTGGCTGAGTGTCAATTTGGACTTGCCAGTACATCAGACAAACTTCAAAGTGTCAGAGGGGTACTTTAAAGTTACTGTAGCATTTGCTTATTTTGAGGAATACACACTCTTACTATTACACAAACAGTTTGGACTTTCTCTGTCTTACTATCACCTTATCATCTTTAATTAGTGCAACACCCCTGAGTACCAGCCTATGAGATCAAATGGAAATGCCTGTTTGATGCTCTGAATGCCTAAGAGGTAAATGGAGGAGCAGCTGTTTTGTACAAAGTGAAGGAAAACAGAAGGTATCATAGAAGAAAAATGTGTGAAAACTTAATCATCTCCAAATGCTAAATGGCCTTGTCATAGTTATAAGATACGAAGGGTAATAACTGGAAACATTTTCCACTGAGGGTTTTTACTCTACAAATATCGTCCCCCTTCCCCCTCTCAGCTCTAGTGCTGAGGACTTGTTTCCAGAAAAGCATCTGATCTCTTGAGCTAAAACTTGGCACTGTTGGGTTAAGGAATGTTCTTTGAATGCAATTGCACAGTTTGAGCTTCAGTTCCCACCCATGGAGGATAAATTTCTAAGCCTGGAAGAGTCACACTATGTGAGTTTTAAGTGCTGTGCCATTAATTCAACAGTTGATTCTCATAAAATTGTAATGTTTTATACTCATTATGACTATATTAAAAATAGTAAGATATTGGTATTCATTAACTTTTAAAAATGCTAGAAATATATGGATTACAAATTGAATGTGGGGCTGGGTTTAATTCTTGGATATGAGAAACCAAAATCCAAAATCTTAGTACTCACTTTGTTTAGTTGTACGATTTATAAAACAAATATTTTAAAACAAAAACCACCATAATATGAATATAAATATACATGTATGCATGCATATATATAAAAAAGTGTTACCAATTACCATCTTGTAGAGACAGACAATGAGGTTTTTTATTTGTATTACGAAGCTTGTCTAAAGAAAAATATCAAAGTAAGAGAAGACAAATGAAAATAAGAAACTTAACAAAGTTGTTTGAGTTATTATATGCTTGGAGTTTTGGACTTAAGTATCATGTGTTTATACCACATGATATTGATTTGACTAATCATACTTTACCATTCCCAGTTTATAGAGTTAGATGACATAATGTTTCATGCTATTGACAAACGAAATTGAATTGACTGAGCAACTCAGAGAAATGGTACTGCAGTTGACCATCTTTCTTTAGGTAGCAACCTTACCGAAAGTATAGCCCTAGATGTTGATAAAGCTATTTCTTACTCCTTAGGCCCCAGAGAGCGACATTTCTAATAGTATCACATATCCTCTTTGAAATGGAATGCCAGGTAATGCACTGTTTCTGAATAGACTCTATGGGTTTTCATGTGCTTAAAGCAAGGGCTATTAGTTTTGATGCTCTTGAGTAAAGCGACTAAGCATAACTATTGGCATGCATTTTGTGATCGAGTACATAACAAGCAGTGCAATAATCTTCATAAGGCACAGGCACATCAGAGAGAATGGATGTTTTCCTTTGAGCTCCAGACAAGCAAGTGCTTTACAGAGAATGCAGTCCATTAAACAGTGATGCCCTAATTCACATTCAGTTCAGTAACTG
Source organism: Murina feae (assembly GCA_004026665.1). Classification (NCBI taxonomy): domain Eukaryota; kingdom Metazoa; phylum Chordata; class Mammalia; order Chiroptera; family Vespertilionidae; genus Murina; species Murina feae. The sequence goes on along the minus strand of PVJC01013375.1, from coordinate 7,812 downwards.
GGTCAAGAGGCAATAACTCTTTAAGGAACTATACAATTTTTGACCTAAAAGAGCTAAGATGCCATTATGTGTACCTCTTTTATTTAACTGAAACTTGGGTTGAAATGAGTTAAACACAAAAAGGTAAAGCTGCATGATATGGTAATAAGAATCTTAGAACTTTTGAATGGGAAAAATTTATATATACTTATGATCTTGTCACTGTCCCTCGTTTTAAAGTTGTAATGAAACAAAACAGAAAAGACAAATGGCAGGCTTATGATCTCATTTTAGGTTATAGAACTGAAATTACATCTGTGTGTTATTAAAGAAGTTTTTATTAATATCAGAGACTCTGGAATTAGAATGTCATGGTTCACCTCCTGGCTCTCTCTCTAACTACACTGGTTATTTCCAATATTCAATTAAGTGTGTGTGCCTTTGTTGTCTCACTAATGAAGTGAGAATGAATATAGGGTTATCTATTTTTTAACCTATATATCTATGTGATCACTGGTATTGAGGAATAAATGAGCTGATACACGTTAAGTGCCTAAGAGATTAACACATCGGAACTGCTCAGTGTCCTTGTCCGTGTGTGTGTGAGTGTGTGTGTTTTGTGAAGGCTGGGAGAATCATTGAGAAATATTTTGGAGATATGATACTTCCTTCCTAAATAAGTCAGCTTTAGCAAGCTATGATCCAGAGGCCAAATCTGTATTTGTATATAATTTTATTGGAATGAAGCTTCACATACATTTATGTATTGTCCACGTCTTCTTTCATGCATTAATAGTGAACTTGAGTAGTTGTACAGAGGACATGCACTACTATAGATATTTGCATCTGTCCATTTACAGAAAAGCTTGAAGACCCCTGTCCTAGGATGACGGCATTTTCTTACACAACGACACTAACGTCCTCATACCAAAAGGATTTAACATTGATATAATATTGACTAATAGGTAGTTAATTTTCAAATTACTCGTCTGCAATGAGTCTTTCCACCTATTCTCCGGTGCTCTTTCGAAGCCCTCCTTTCTACTCCCAGCAGTCAGTGCTCTGATTTAAAAGGTTCACATCCATATTTTCTTACACAGACTGGACCTCCATCTAATGGGAAGTCATTTGTCACCTCTTCAAGGACTCTGCTACTTTATTTTCATTTCCAAACAATATCTTCCTGAAACTCCACTCCTGAGGGGCCTTACTTACATAATATTGAAGTTGGTATTTTCTCCCATTTGTTTTATAAGCATGGGCTTTACTAATCTACATATAGCAGACAAGGATTTAATTTTTGGAAAATTCAAAGGCATTAATTTTTTGGAAAATTCGAAGGCTCCTGTTTTCTCTTTATTCTGTCCCTTTTCCTTTAACTTCTTATTGTTACTATCATCATCCTCACCTTGATTCTCATGATCTCCAACTAATGCTTTTTTATGAATTCAACAATCAAGACTATAGAGATACTTCTGAAATCGACTGGAGTCTGTTGGGAGAGGGTGTTTGCAGTAGAATATTTCAAATTAAATTGTGATGAATTTACTTATTTTGAACTTAGCATTTGTTTTGCTTGCATTTTCTTTTGTTTCCCCGTAATCTGGTTCTCTTTTTTATCCCTGTATAGTGGTCTTTTTTCTCTTTGTTTTTCTTTCTTTTCGCTTATTTTCTATACATTCAGATATCTCTATCTCAGTAATGTTGCAAGTTCTTATTTTAGAACATTTTGATATCTCATTAAGTAGGAGTTGTATGTGTATTACTTGTATTTATATTAATACTAGAGGCCTGGTGCATGACAGTTACTCTCTCAAAATCTGGGATCCCTAGAGGGATGTCTGCTGGAAGTTTAAGCCTGATCCCACAGGAATTCCTGTGAGATTGGGCCTAAAACTGACAGTCAGAAACACTCTTGAACTTCAGGACTGCTGACTCCTAACCACTCACCTGCCTGATGCCTGATCACTCCTAACCACTCTGCCTGCCTGCCTGCCTGATTGCCCCTAACTGATCACCTGCCTGCCTGATCACCCCTAATCATATCTGCCTCAGGCCCTGCCACCGCAGAAACTTTGTCCAGAAGGATGTCCAGAAGGTCGTTCAACTGCCCAGTCTAATTAGCACATTATACTTTTATTATTATAGATTTCCCATTTATAATTAGGGAGAAGAATCATTGATTACTTTATACCTGGAGGGAACTTTAAAGATAATATAGGATAGTGTTCATGAAATGGGATACACATTAAATTAGGGAGAGTAGATGAGCAAATCACACTATCAATGTAGTATTCCATGGAATAATTAAAATGGTAGCTATTCATCTCATTTAGAGTGTTATTTTAAACTAGGGGCCCAGTGCACAATAATTTATGCACTTGGGAGGTCCCTCAGCTTGGCCTGTGCCCTCGTGAAGTCTGGGACCCCTCTGGGGATTTCTACCTGCTAGCATGCCTGGCCAGCTTGGGTGAGGAGCTGATGGCTGTTTGCAGGCTGGCCAAGCCCCCCAGTGTGGACCCTCATCCCATTGGGGCGTGGCCAGACTGGGTGACAGGCTGAGGGTCATTTTCAGGCTGCCCACAGCCCCTTCAAGTTTTGGGTCCCTACTGGGGTACCTAGCCAGCCTGGATGAGGAGCTGATGGCTGTTTGCAGGCTGGCCAAGCCCCCCAGTGGGGACCCTCACCCCATTGGGGTGTGGCCAACCTGGGTGCAGAATTGAGGGCCATTTTTAGGCTTTCAGGCTGCCCACAGTCCCTTCAGGTTTTGGGTCCTTACTGTGGTACCTGGCCAGCCTGGGTGAAGGACTGATGGCTGTTTGTAGGCTAGTCAATCCCCCCAGTGGTCCCTCACCCCATTGGGGTGTGGCCAGCATGGGTGATGGACTGAGGGCTGTTTTCAAGCTGCCCACAGCTCCCATTGACCCAATGTCGCAGCAAGGCTGGCTGGAAGCAGGTTTCTGGGGTTTATTTATCTTCTATAATTGATACACTGTTCCTTTAAGCCGAGGCCTAGGCAGGTAATGAAGCCTCCTGTCTGCTTCAGCTTGTGGCTTCTATAATTTAAAGAATGTTGCCTTAGTAGTCGGGCCCAGGCCTGCTGTTTGCTTCAGCTCTGAGGCTTCTATAATTGCAACAATGTTGCAAGTATGTTGCCTGGAGCCCGGAGAAGCCCAGCCAGCCTGCAGATAGTTTACTCCTGCTGCAATGGAAGCCTCTGTTTATTCTAGCTCCTTGACTGCCAGCCTTCATCTTGGCTGGGTTAATTTGCATACAACCACTCTGATTGGCTGGTGGGCATGGCTTAGGCATCTTGTAGAAATGGTCAATTTCAATATTACTCTTTTATTATATTAGATATTTAGAAAATAAAACATAAAAAATTTAAGTAGCAGTGTTAGAATGTTAGGGAAAATGAGTATTAACTCCTTATTCTTTGGTTTATTTCAGTTAACAGTATAGAAGACTTAATTTTAAGAAACACACAAAATTAACCCAATTGCAGAGTTAATACCCTATCTAAAGGTAGATGTGTATTTTTCCTCATTTAGTTGTTTATTGCAAGCCTTAATAATACTGTTCCTAATAATACTACTCTTTTTGAAAATCTTGAAAGCTCAATTTAATAAAACGATTGTCTTGTAATAACTAGTAGATGACAATATTTAAAAATCCTACTAGAGGCCCAGTGCACAAAATTCATGCATGTGGGGGTGCAGGGTCCCCTCAACCCAGACTGCACCCTCTCCAATCTGATACCCCTTGGGGGATGTCCAGCTGCCAGTTTAGGCCCAATCCCAGTCCTGGACCGCTGGCTCCTAATTGCTCATCTGCCTGACTGATCGCCCCTAACTGCTCCCTCCCCCTGGCTTGGTCACCCCTTACTGCCCCCCCACCAGCCTAATCTCACCCAACTAACCCCCTACCAGCCTGGTTGCCCCCAACTGTAATCCCTGCTGGCTTGGTCACCTCATACAGCCACTGTTCAGTCATTTGTTCATCCCTCACTAATGCCCCTGCTGGCCTGGTCACTGGCAGCCATCTTGTGAGGACATGAGGGTCAATTTGCATATTACCTCTTTATTATATAGGACATAATAAAAGCCTAATATGCGAATTGCCCCTTGGTGGTTTGACCGGGAGTTTGACTAGGAGACCAGGAGTTCCACTGTTTGCTATGATGTGCCCTGACCACCAGAGGGTGGTGTGGAACATGGAGGGTGTCAGTGATGTGGTGCTGGTAGTGGACAGCAGTGGAGATGCACTGAGGGAGAAAAGGAAAATAGAATATTAAAATATTTCTTCTAATTATTTCCCTTTCAAAGTGCACAAATCTGTGCACTGGGCCATAGTACTGATATAACATTTTTATAAAAGGTGGGGTTTAGTAGTATATTTAATAGCTCCCTAAAGGGGAAGATGATCTTATCTCTAGTAATATATCTGCCTATTTTAATATAAAAATTGGTAATATATTCTAGTGTTCTTATGCAAGGTCCAGAATGGGTTAATTAAGAAAAATTACTCACAGAGGATAGTTCCTCAATGTAACTCCATTTAGAGTTGCACTATGCTACATACACAAAAAATAGGGATATTAGTAGGGCAAAGATTCAAAAGTAAAATATTTAAACTCACCTAATTATGAGAAATTAACTTACTTGGCTAACACTGATTTATCCCAAGCAGCCTAGAATTACCGTGTGACTATTGCACAATTCTGCAGACATGTCCTTTTGGGTGGCACCTGCCTTATATCACTTTCTTTATTTCCTCCACCATCTTTGTGATGTCTCCAGTTTTTTTATACTTAAAAAAATGACATCTATGTTGCTAATGCTGGGCAAATAAATTGCTTTGTACTAAAATATCAAAATTTTCTACCAGTGACTTCTAATATCCAGATTTAGAGCTCTTAATTCCTTTAAAATTAATAATTATTTTCATCCATTTGCTGATATCAGTGCTGTAGACTTTTTAGTAGAAATAGTCATAAAAGAGCACTTTCAATTTTATCTTGCTTTTCTATTACAGTCTGTATGTCCTTGACCTTATATACAAGTTTATGGGTATGTAATTATTCATTTAACTATTATTTAATTAAACATAGCATTAATTCATTAAATATTTATTGAATAGAAATAAAATATGATGAAAGTTACAACAGTGAAACGTGGAATAATATCATAATATATAGATGGGAGGCTAAGCTCGTCTAGAGGTAGGTCATCAAGGCTTCCTTGGGAAGTGACACCAGAATTCGAGGCAATGAGATTTAGGGAGGTCAAAAGAGTAAAGTGAGCAAAGGGTGTTGCAAAAAGAGGAAATAGTATGGTGGTGGTGTCTGGACAAAATGTGCAGAAATGGCACCTCTCCAGGGGAAGAAAAATAAGGAAGGACAGGTCATCAGCCTCGGACCTCAGGTGCTGAAGGAGAAAATGTATTTGGGTCTGCCACATCTTTGTATCCTTCAACGACACTTTTCCATGTCACTGATCTTTCTGGCAAGGAAACCATCTGCCAGTGTGACTGGTGGGATGAAGGTGGAGGCTGACCGAGATGAACCCTCCCCATATGCTGCCATGTTGGCTGCCCAGGATGTGGCCCAGAGGTGCAAGGAGCTGCGCATCACTGCTCTTCACATCAAACTTCGGGCCGCAGGAGGAAATAGGACCAAGATCTCTGGACCAGGGGCCCAATAAGCTCTAAGTGCCCTTGCCCGCTTGGTCTGACGGGTTGAGGACGTCACTCCCATCACCTCCGACAGCACCCGGAGGAAGGGGGGTCGCTGTGGTCGCCATCTGTGAACAGGACTCCTCAAATTATTGTTTTCTTGTTAATAAATTGCCTTCGAGTCCGCTAAAAAAAAAAAGAAGAAAATAAAAAAAAGAGGGAACAGCTGTAAGTGAAAAAGCTCAGAGAGTGGGGAGAGCACATTTGAGGAACTGGAAGATTCACAGGGTTACTCCAGGCTCTCCTTTCAGAAGGATGTAGAGAAAGGAGGCAGGGATGTTCCCAGGGTTCTGGTTGTGAAAGACCCAATAAGCAGCCACGTGGATGGAATGTGAGCACATTAGACATTAGGTCAGACAGAGTGTGATAAAAACTGTATGATAGCATTTATATGGGCATCTTAAGCAACACTGACCTTGTAAAAACGAAGAGCAGAATGGTGTGACCAGGGGTTGAGGGTAGAGGAATTGGAGAGATGTCAATGGTACAAACTTGCAATTACAGATAAATAAATCTAGGAGGATATCTTATGCACAACACAGTGCTTATAGTCAACAATACTGTATTACATATTTCAAAGTTTCTAGGAGACTAGATTTTAAAAGTTCTCAGTACAAACATGTCATGATATTATATGACATGGTATATGTGTTAGCCAATGCTGCTGTAGAAATCATATGGAAAGATATAAGCGTACCAAACAGACACATCGAATACTTTAAATTTATACAATGTTTCATCAATTTTATCTCAATGAAATATAAATATAAAACAAAACAAAGAACATAATATATTAATCAAACAATGATTGCTACGGTTTTAATGTAAAGAATAGACTATAGAGGAGAACATGGAGAAGCAGAAAAGTAACCAGCAGTCGTTTCTGACTATTGTGATTGCCATGGAATTGGATGCAAGAGCTATTAAAGTGGTTGAACCAGTGAAGTCTGATAAATGGTGAAATGTTTTAAGTTGATAATGTATAAAAATAATGTGTGCTTTTTTTAGATTTTTGGTTGAGGAATTAAGTTGAATTTTTGTTTTCATGCAAGGTTTAGGACTGGGCTAGAGATACAGCATGGGTGACTGTTACTACATAGTAGAATGTCTAGAATGAGAAACCTTGCATAAACTAGACCTCTTAAATATGACAAAATTTAAAGGTCATACAAAGCAAGAGAAACCTTCAAAAGAGAATGAGAATGAGAACCCGTAGAGACTGAAGGGAAATGAGGGAATTAAGTACTCGGTCATGGAGCCAGCTTCAGATACTGGGAGGAAAGGCTGAGGGAGGGCCTGGTGCTTGACATGGGAGGAACTTTTTAAGATGGAAGAGAATTAAGAAAACCTGAGTTCAGATTGAAGCAGTGCTGCTTATCCGAATGTTTCTTTGGGCAAGTCTTCACTCAACCTCGTTTTCCTGTTGGTACTACATTACTAGTGCAGTAAGTTATGCGAGCATTACATTAACTCCTAATTTTAAAGTGACAGACACTCAGTAAGTGTTTGCTGCTTTCATATCCTCTCGATAGAAGCCTGGGGCACATTATTTAAACTGTGCGTGGTCTCACATTCCAAGGACACCATTGAGCAACCAAAATAAATGTTAAAAATTCCAATTCATTCCCCTGCCTTGTAAATCATCCTATAAAACTCACAGCACTACATTTTAAAAACGCTTTTAATGCTTTATGTTCTCTCAGTATTTGATCCCCCTCACTCTGCTTAGGGACACCTCATATGCCAAAACAGCCTAATTCTCTCTGACCGTCTGATTACCACTGCAGTTTTTCTGTGACCTTTATGCATTACCTGCCTCATTTGCTGCAATAATGATTTATTTCTTGCTACCTTTATAGCTCTGCTCCATTTAGCTTTTCATTCTAGGACTCAAGCTGAGGAGCAACCTCAAACCGGAGCACGTTGTTCTTTTGGCAAAATTAAAGAGCAAGAACAATGATAGAAACATGTAAAGATAGTTAAGCCTGCTGCTCAGAATCTGTATTCACATTACATTAGCCTGAGCAAGACACAGAGCTCAATCTGACAGTGGGGTGGGAAGACTACTCCTCTCATAGAAAAACGTTGCATGGTAAAAGG